>CADEHL010001217.1:0-170000 GCA_902827135.1 Harpagifer antarcticus
TTCCGGCGCAGACTGAAAACACATCTCTTTCGACTCCACTTCGAGCGATAGAATTACTAACAAAGAATTTCTAAACAAAGCACTTAGGCCTATAATAAAGGACTGGTTTATCTAAAGCCAGTTGAGTAGCACTTGAAATGTTTTGGCTCTATGAAACCTGATGTACTTATATTATTCTGTTTTCTTCAAGTTTGTATCTTCCTGGTCGAATGCACTTATTGTAAGTCGCTTTGGATAAAAGCGTCAGCTAAATGCAATGTAATGTAAAAAAGGTCAACATAGTCAATCTTTACAGTTAGGCCTACACAAAATATTTCCTTTTATACAAAACAGCGATATTTAGTTGCTTCTTCTAGTGCTATGCACGTTCTCATCTAGGTGTTAATATACTACAAAAAATAGTAGGCATAATAGTATTTTACTTTTAACCAGAGTTGTTTCTATATTTGCTGGCATGGCAGAGCCTTCGATCCAGCTTTGGGACCTGTGCTTTCGCAAACAACAATTACAACGAAGGCCACGATCCCAGCAGGCACAACACCACATTGCTGTGAATGTGGCGTATGATGAAGAACTGCAGACAATAGCATGTATTTAAGGCTAATTATTAGGCAGTATTCATTTGCTGCCTTTGTTCAGATAATTAGCTGTTTTAGTCAACTGTTTCTATCAGCGCTGTCACACACACCAACAATTTGCCCCTCTGTTTGTCTCTCCGTCTGCCCCCCCCCTCCTCCTCCTCTGTCTGACAGGTTTCTGTGTGTCCTGTTGTCAGACAGCAGCGGGCCTCCTGGGTCTCTGACCTTTTACTACCGCCCAAACAGCAGCTCTCTTTCCGCCCTCCATCCTTTTACTACACTGTTTATTTGCCATCCTCAAAGCCCTTGATGTTGACCTGTCTCTCCCACTTTAACCCTCCCCCTTCTCTCTTTTCCCTTCCATAATAACGTCAAGGAAGCAATAACGTATCATTAGTAAACAGACCACCATTAAACTGTCAGCAGGCAGACATCAGCCATTCCTAAAGTCTCGGAGTCTCGGAGACTTTCAAGTAAATAATCCATAATGAGATCCAATGTGATGACACTATGAAACATTTATCCTTCTCTCGCTGATTCCATACTCCCTCCTTCTCTTATCTACCCCATTTTGACTCCCTTAAAAAGTACATTTGTAAGATATGGCCATATTTTAGCATAAACAATGAACTAACATCAACAGAAATTGAAGAGCTTCAGTGATTTGTATCTAATGCTGTGCCTCTTCTCCCTCTCTCACATCTCATATCCCTCAATTTTTTTCTGCTTGCATATTTTCTTCGAGGCCCTTAGCCCCCCACTACCACCCTTTCACCTTTCATCTCCTTCCCAGCATCTCCCTAACTTCTCTCCATCCCAGCACTTCACTGGCCCTCCTTCCTCTCCACCTGCCAATTATGTCTTTTTATTTCTCCGCCTCCCTATTGCTTTTTCTCCTCTTGCCAGCAACTCCCGCCTCTTTCTCCCCAATGTCCTGCCTATTTCCTCCCTTCTTCTTACCCTCCTCTCCATATATGACTCCCTGTCTTTCTCATTTCAACTCCTTTCTTATTCCTCTCCCATCACTTCCTCTCATTTACCTATCTCCTGTCCTCCCACTCTCTTCCTGTCCCTCTTTCTCCTCATCCACCATCTCTCTGACCCGTTGTTGTTCCTCTTCCATCTCTCAAGTCCTCCTTCTCCCTGCCAAAAGCCTGATTTAGAGTCCAACAGCCTCACGTCCCATTTAGATATCTGTACAGAGGCCAGTCCAAAAGAGGCAATCTAGCCATATGGGATAGCATTTTTCTCTGGTTTTATTTATTTTTACCAGAAAACAACAAATTATAAGTGTTTTTTTACACTTTGCATCTGAGTGTTTTTTTCAATCAACAATTTCCTGAAAGATGGGATTTGTACCTTTTTGGAATGTATTTACACCGTGTGGTTTAATTTAAAGGGGCCCTATTAAGCTATTTTGGGTTTGCCCTTTTCTCTAGTGTGATATATAGGTTTTTGTGCATGTGCAAAGTTCCCCCCAGAGGGACAGCAGAGGCACAAAATACAAATATGTAACCTGGAAATGAGCCTAATAGGGCCCTATTTAAAGGTTGGGTAGGTAAGTTTGAGAAACCGGCTCGAGATACACTTTTTGTTATATTCCATGGAATGCTCTTAACATCCCGATAGCAATGAATATCTTAAGTGCTTTGACAAAAAATCCGTTAAAAAAATATCATCTGTGGAAGCCGTGGTACTGTAAAAAGCACGACCAATCATCTGAGCCGGCCCGGCTAAAGTAACTGGATGGCCTACCTGCCTGTCAGCCTTCCATCTGTGCACAAACTTATCTCGTGCCCTCATTGGTCATGTGGGCGTCCGTGTGTGTTGGAGGAGGGGCTCTGTAAGGAAGTGGCAGACTTTTTCCGGCTGTGTATTTTCTAATTCTAGCGCACTCGAGCTGGTTTCTCCAAAATGACCTACCCCACCTTTTAATATGGTATCGACGTTGGTATCAACTATTTTCATTTTCGTCTCTACCTTTGCTGTTGTAAGGCTGTTAAATGAACCACTGATTTAAATGTTTAATCTGATTCTGAAGAGCACTTAATGTGATATATTGTTAATCCTTTAACATGTGAACACACACTTCATTGGTCACCTATTGCGCTTCACATGTCCCTATATGATTAAGTGACACAAGTTTTCTATATTTATTCCTTATGGTCTTTTTTTTCTGTCACAGAGCGATGATCCACTCTGCGGAGGCTGCAGCATCTTGGAGAAAATGTCATGCTTCACAGGTATCTACTGGGTAAGTGTGAATCATACACAGCATGGGTGGGAAATAGAAAAAGAGTGAGACTGCTTTCCTCTTCCAGCTTAAACACACATCCCGTCACCATACAGGGAGTCTTTGCTCACTAACAATCTGTCACAAATGATTATGTATGACAAGTATAAATCAGTGAGTCATATTTATCTAGTCTTCACATGACTGCACACAGAGAAAAGGCGCACAGAAGTGAGTAATGCCGATTAAGAGGAATGTCTCAACTGTGTGTGAGTAATGGTCCGTGACCGCTGGTTCACTGATTTCGCTCCTTTGAGGAAGCCCCCGACACTTAACCTGCTGACAAAAAAAGCTGTGGAAGGAAACTGACCCATTTTTAAAGGAAGACATCCAGGAAACGGAGGGAGTACAGGAGGTGCATTTCTTCAGAAACAGAAACCTTTGATTTGTCCCACAGCAGGGTAGTTCACATTGGTACAGTGCAGAGAAAAGGCACACATAGAGTACACTAACATAATACAAAAAGAGGAAAGCACATGTTTATAAACTGAAATCATATAAGTACACATGCATGGTAAAAAGTAGCAACATTATATATAAAAAAGGTGACGGAACATTGACCGCCCCCACAGGTGTTTTCACTTATATCGCCTAATTAGACCCCCTCTCACGACCGAGTGGGCATGTTCACTGTACACTTGATTGACATGGCTCGGTGCTATTCAGGAGACCACTTTTTTTGTTGACATTTATTTTAATCTTTAATCGGAAAATTGCATTTACCAAACAACATGGCTTTCAGAAATACAAAATATTAAAACATCTATTAGCAATCTAACAGCTTTAAACATTTTAATAAACTCATTGTGAAACACATTACATTTAGAGTTTGATTTAATATAATTGGATTTGTCTTTATAAAATGTACATAGAACAAGAACAGTCCACAAGTTTCTGGAAAGCCAATCATGTCCTTCCAGCCTTAAAGCTTCAGAACGGAATTGGATATTAAAGCGGCTAAAATATATTCAACCATCAATCATTTTCATAATTTACCCCCATGCTTGCCTACTGTGGCCCCTCATTATGTCTTCAGTTAAACAGGCCTATTGTGCATGCCGGCTCGCTGTCAAACTGGCACAGTTTATTAAGTTATTGCCACCTTAAAGGAATGATGGAAAGAGAGACTGATTAACTAAAAGGATTGGAAGGAATGTCTCCTGAGCATTTAATTACCACCGATTCCAAAATGCTGCCATTTGTGTTTATTTTCTCTTGTATTTCAAATGCAGTCTGTAACTAAACTTCCTTCAAACTTAAAGTACCCATCTCCCTAACAAGGCACATTGGGTAGCGTTTGTCCTTTTCATTAAATCTGTTTTAAAATTCCCCACCAGTTATTCTCAGTGGCTTTATGAGGACAACTATCTGTGTAATGACACCTGCAACATTTGAGACGTTCAGCCTGTCTAATAAAAAAAACACACTGTCTGTTGCAGCACTTCACATTCAGTTTAATGAGCTGCTCCTCTGGCAGTCTCCTGGTCGGTGGAGCCTCTCTGTCTCCCCCATGCCTCCCCCTCTGTTTCTGGATGTCCGTCCGCACTGTAAGTTTCTTTTCCAAGTTGTCCTCTTGTCGGCCTTAACCTGGACAGCTTTCCAGGGTTTCTAGTGAGTGTTTGTGTATGCTGCTTGCATACGTGAGTGTGTGTGTGTGTGTGGTCCATGGTGCAGATTGAATCTCTTTCCCATGGGAGAGGAACCAAATCTGAACATCATATTTTTAAACTCCTCACCTCTCCCCCCAACATGTCTCCCTGCCTCTCGGCTCCCAAGGTCCCATCTGTCCCCTATCACTCCAGTCTTGTTTAGGTCCTCCAGCTTGTTTTGACTGTTTGGAGCTTTTGAGCAGGTTTTCCAGTAAAAACGGACTTTCACACTCAAGTCAGCAAGTTTTTGAGAAATTATTACACTACATTTATTCACCTTCTTCCTGAGAGTTATTTGAGAAGATATCACTTGTGTCCTCTAAATATGAAGCTACAGCTAGGTAGCTTAGCTTAGCATAAAGGTTTGAAACAGCTACCCTGCTAGCACCTCAAAACCTAACTTATAAAAAGAGTTATATATCGTTTGTCTAATCCATAAAACAAGTATAAAAACAACACCTTTTTACCGGTAGTTATTTCTTTATACTTCTCGAGCTAGCTTTGTATGATCTGTGTTAGCATTATCACTGCTAATAGCTTCCATTTCTCACTTGATAATGTCTCTTGTTGGATGGCAGAGCCAGCAGTATGTCTATCAAAGTTGGGTGTATGGGTAGACAAACTGTTGGTAATGCAAGGATAAGTGCCTCATACAAATGACTTTCTAATAGTTTTTTCTTTATGATCATGTGGTTATTATAGTGTTCTACCCTTTGCTGCACTCTAATCCTTGCGCTTGTAAACAGGAAACTCGTCTATAGCCATCATTGCTCTGTGAGTCGATAAAACATAAATGTTCTAACCACAAGTGTGTCCTGTTTTGCCGCAAAAATCTAATATGCATTTAGTTGACAGTAAGATCAGCTATTAGGGCTTCAGTTAGTAAACAACTGAGAGGCCTCTACATTTCCCAGCAGCTTCAACCTCATCTTCCTTTCTCTGAGAGCCTGTTCTGCCCTCAGACATCTACAGCGCCCTGTAACCTCTACTGTCCTTAACAAGGAGGAGACAAAGACACTAAAGGGAGGGGGAGGGAACAAGGTGGTGGGAAAGTTACACCGCCAAAAAGATTAGGAAGTTATTGGTTTGATATTTTAAAGTATGAGGAATGGGTGTCGTGCATATACGAGAAAATCAAGCAGCAGATGAGGGGAATAGGGAAAGGAGAGATAATTTGAAGGAATCAGAGGGGAGGTTATTTCAATATTAATCACTGGAGTGAGTATTTAAGGTTAGCCTGGTCTGCTGAGCTCCCCTGTGCTGGAGTAATAAGTCAGGAGGCTGTTAGCTCTTTTTACATCCACTATATGGGTTTCAGCCTTCTGTGGCACACAATTGACTTCCTATAATGCAGTCAATATACGAATAAAGCTTTTTCTTATATCTTGTGTGCTCGGGGAAAGTACAAGAAAATCAGCTGTAATGCCGACAATAAGTAATAGATTTTCAGTGTATCGAGGGGTAGATTTGCAAGTGAGTTTCAACGATCACATCCCCAATAGATAGTTAGATCTTTAAACATTAATGTTTTGTGTTCAGCAGCCAGAGCATCTCAAGCTTAGTTTGTCAAGTCGGTAAACGAAAAAAAGTTAATTTTGCAGACTAAAGTGGTATTGTAATAAAATAATGAACAATCACTGGAACCATATATATATATATAAACAGTGACATTGTTTGATTCGGTTCTTTATTTTTGTCATACGAACATAGCTACAGTGTAGTTATGCCAATGAAAATCTTAGGTCACAGGCTTCTCCAACAGAGCAACACAATAAAACAGATAAACAGAAACATATAGTAAAGTAAATAGTAAATACAAGAAGAAAAATATTTAAAAAAAAAGTGAAATAGTGCAATAAGAGTCTATATGCAAGTCATTGGAATGATATATTAGAGAAATAGATAAATAATTACTAAGTTGCAGATGGATGTTGTTTCAACAGTTCAGGTGTTTAACAGAAGTTGTTTCAGCAGTTCAGTTGTTTAGCAGTCTTATTCCCTGTGGTATGAATCTGTCCCTGAGTCTGGTGGTTTTAGTCCGGATGCTGCATGAACGCCTGCCAGACGATAGCAGACAGAACAGTTTGTGGCTGGGGTGATGGGGGTCTTTTATAACCCTGAGGGATTTCTTCCTGAGCCGCTGGGAGTATAGGTCCTCCATGGATGGCAGCTCCGTCCTGGTGATGTTCTGTGCAGTTTTCACCACCCTCTGTAAAGCCTTACGATTGAGGGCGGTGCAGCTGCCGTACTATGCCGTGATGCAGCCAGTCAGGATCCTCTCTATGGTGCACCTTGCAGAGTATCCTGGAGTCCATGTTGATCCTCCTCAGCCTGCGGAGGAAGAAAAGCTGCTGTCGAGCTCTTTTGGTGATGGAGGTGGTGTGAAGGAAGAGTCCATGTCAGGTCCTCAGTGATGTGGACACCGAGGAACCTGCAGCTGCTGACTCTCTCCACCGTAGTCCCATTGATGGTGATGGCGGCGTGTCCCTCTCTCTGCTGCTTCCTGTAATCCACAATCAGCTCCTTTGTTTTTCTCCAAGATTCAGGTTTTCGACCGCCGTCTCGTCGCCGTCTGTGATCTGGCCGATGACGGTCGTGTCGTCAGCAAATTTCACGATGGTGTTGGAGCTGTGTTTGGCCACGCAGTCGTTTAACAGTAACACATTGTCTTTATGCAATGTTGAACACCAACTTTGAGGATGTATAGATGAAACATTTTTGAATCATCGTTTGTCAGTTTTAGTGCCCATTTAGATTAGCTTGCTCTCTCAGCTTGAAGTCTAAACTTGAGTATATTCGGGCAGTCTTGCATGTGTGTTGAGATATTGAATTGTGTCTTTCACTAATAAAAGAAAAAGCTTCGCAGAACCCAACAAGCTTGTAAAGGCGCACATAAAGCTTTGCTGCAGTAATTTTGGATCCTGGATTTACAATAGGAAGGAGAGCAGGAAGGCCAGAAAGGTACTTGTACATTTCCACCTGCTAATTTCTCACATCTGCTCTAACACCTGCCACTTATGCTGCTGAAATGCTGCTTTAACACCTGGCAGAGTGGTGGGAATTAAGAATACAACAGATTAGAAGTAATATTAAACTAAAAGTAGTTTAAGAGCAAACCAGGTTTAATGTCGAATATGTATTTTTCGGTACCACTTTTCAATAAGGGAAAAGTATAAAGGGTTTATAATTAGGTTATGAATTAAGTTGTAAACACTTGTTGAACCATGTATAAACCAGTTCTAACATAGTTTTCATACATCAACACCGGCTTAATATTTGACAAGATGACGAAGCCTTATATTGGCTACTTAGCGAGAATCAACTCAGTGAACAACAGATACCAAGGATGCTGGCTGATGAAGAAGATGAAGATGAAGATGAAGTAGCTAGGTAGCCAATATAAGACTTAGTAGTACACATAAATGTGGGCTCACTATTTGGCAAGCAACCGGTCACAGTTGCCCTGTTTATCTCATGTCTTATAAAAACGTATGAATGATTTATAAAGTGTTCACAACCTAATTAATAAATTAATTACAAACTATTCGTAAACCCTTTATAAGGGAAGTCTTATTGTAAAGTGGTATCTATTTTTCTATTCACTTTTCCTTGATGGAAAACATCCCGAGGTTTAAAATAAATAAAGGATCACTCATAAGGAATTAGGGAAAGAGAATAAGATAAATCAAACTGCATCACTCTTTTTGTGAAGGACGGTTCAGTTTACCCTATAAGGACATAAGAAAAGCACCTTTTCTTAGTTAAGAGACATCTAACCGCTCCCATCATGGCTGCCACTAAGATACTTTAGGGTCATTTCACTCACTTAGGAACCCTCCGAAGCAAGAAAGACTTTTTGACCACTGCATGGCTTATGTGGCCTCCTTTGGTTTAAGTGTACTCCAGTGCACTGTGACCTCAGCGGCACTAGAGGACACCTCTAACCACAAGACTGTCAACTTTCAATCAGAGAAGGCAATGCTCTTAATCCTAGTGTTTAAGTCTCTCTTCAAATTACAATTACCTACCTTTTTAAATGACATAAAGTTAAACTATAGATGTGTAAAGAGAACTGGTACAGTGCTGGAGGCGGGACATCCTTCATACTTATTAAAGTTGTTTGTAGAAAAAAAATGTATACGCTGATATACAGATGTCTTTTTCCCAATGAAAGTCAATGGGAAAGTATTTTTGGGCTCACATAAAGTCACAAAAGTCTAGTACCACTGTTTGGCCCCTACGAAAATGAGCTCACTTTAAAAAAATAACATTACATTAACATGAACTACAAGGCTACATATGTATGTTGGTTGTTTTATATGGTCTGAATTCTGGAATATTAACAACCATGTTAGCCATCAAGAAATAGGTCCCTGACCAAATTCTAAGATTACAATTCCCCAGAATACAAGCTAAACTAATACAAGTAGTTTCAAATAACTGCACTTGCTTCCCCCATCACCTGATCTAAACATCATTGGAACTTAATGGGGAAACGATGTAGCCCAGAGTGCTTTTTGTTGTGTAATTTCTCAATCCCTCTTTACCTCTGCTATGCTCTGGGACTTGGAAGCTCGTGTAGGATTTTTAACCTTCGTTTAACTCGGCAAGCTGTTTAAAGAGCCATTTCGTATATACAGTAACAGCCTGGGGGGAGTAGTTGTAGAGGGAGGGTGGCATGCGTGCATTCAAACGCTCGTCACTTACAGTAGCAATTGAATGTTACAAGGGTTTCACGGCTCGAAGTTCAGCAGGATTTTTCTGAAACGAATGAGGTCTGGAGACATGCTTGTTTGATCAGTTACGCAATCTTGGGCAAAGGGCAGCTGGATATTAACACATTTCCTAACGCATGTGAAAGCCATTTGTCATTGAGCAGGCTAATGTTGGATAATCGTTTCATTGAGGATGATGGCAAAAACGTTTGTGTTGATTCTTTGTTGTACATGTCCATAAACATCATACGTTGCAGATGCAAAAGAAAGAAAAGACAGCGCTTGAAAGAGGACTTTAAATCAAGAATTGTCTTGCTGCATGAAGAGTGTGGTTTTCAGATCTGTTTTCCAAAAGTAACAAATATTGTTTGATACACTCCTTTCGATTCAACATTGGAAAGATGTTTAGAGTCTGGTGTTTCAGATGTCTTTTGATTTTATGACGAACACTTTGTTTGCCACGTTGGAGTCATTATGGAGTTACCTTAGTGATCAATATTGGTAATTCATATCAATATCTGGTTTGAAACATAGACAATGGATCTTAGGACTCTCTATAAGTGATTTACTTGACTTTTAATAAAACAAAAGAGTCCGAAACCAAACAAATACAAACAATTCATGTCAGACCATATTGTAATTTAATGTAATTTAACCCACATGTACTGGATATAGTGATACATGGGTAATGCACATATTTTCAATCATTCACCAATACCGATATGAACGCAGCATATTTATCTTGTGTAATCCAGCTGCTTGGAAATGTCTCACTCAGTTGAAAAATTGCCACAAATGCCACATTTTAAACAACACATACATGCTCTGCTGCTACCTGAAGCCAGATAGACACAAAGAGAGGAATTGAAGAAATGTACATACACTTGGTACCCACATACAGGCACAAATATGCAAACATACGCACAGAACCCACCCATACTGACCCTATATAATCAAACACAGTTGCTCTTTACCTTCTTAGCATGCATTACTTCTAGCATTTCCCTGACAAAGAGAAAACCATGCTATGAATGATAATAATTTCCATCTGTACAGCACTTTGCCGCCTGTGCATGTGGTTGTGTATGTCGCAGATAATCAGCTATTAAAATGTCAGACGTTGGCGTCGTTGTACTCACAGATAATACCTGGCCTAAACGCAACTTCAATCAATGGATGAGTCGGGTAAACAAAGCTGTGCCCGGTAGGGCTGCACAATTTGGGGAAATAATCTAATTGCGATTTTTCTGACAGATATTGCGATTCGATTTGCGATATTTGTTTTTAAGCGACCCAACGGAAGTTTATTGTAAAATGTGGCCATATCTCCGGCTAGGAAGGTCGTATCAAAGTGCTCCCGTCTCTAGCACCCGAGCTACGAGGGAAATAACTAAACTTACATGAAACTTCCGTTGGGTTGCTTTAAAGTCAAGCTTCAGTTTAAGATTCACCCTGTAATAGAACATGTGATGGAGCATTACTAACCTGACCCAAACCATCTAGGAAAGCTCCATTGGAAGCTGTTTGGAAAGGGCAGGCACTTTCAAAAATACTTGGCAAGTGATTGGATCAATCTGTCAATCACCTTCTATCATGGGCCACTTCTGATTGGTAAACAATGGCTGGTACATGTGGAGCACAGCACTTCTGATTGGTGTGGATCACTGACACACAAAAAAAAAAAGAGGAAAAGTTTAAAAAAAGATCGCAGGCTTTGCGATTTGATAATTGCATCATTTAAAATCGTGATTTCGATTTAAAATCGATTAATCTTTCAGCCCTAGCGCCCGGTTGTGTCGACGAATGAGTATAAGAAAGCAGGTCAGGTAACAGTGTCATCGATTTTTGGCTGGCGTCTGAGGAATGAGGAAGCCATTTATCATGGAAGCCCATTAGTAATGTATGCATACCTGTATGTGTATGAGAGGACTAGAAGAGGGATAAAGAGGGCGGAGGGACAGCGCATCATCATTTATATGGCTCCTCCATTAGCCTGAGTGCTCTGTGACAACATAATAGCAGTCGCCCAGACAACAGAGTCACCGTAGTTATGAACACACCCGGCAACGGCGCATGTCAATGTACCAAAGTGGGTCTAGGAGTCCCGCTTGGCCAAAAGGCTTATACAGAAATGCAGACACGCACTCGGCTTGGGCAGGGCAACTCTCTGGGGAACTGAGAGGTTTGTGAGCTGATCAATAAGGAAAGACGGGATGATGGGAAAAGAGAGAAAGAGCTCAAATGAGAGAGTGAACCAGAAAGTCTTGTGAGTAGCTGAGAACGAAAGAGTCTTCCCAAGATAGGTGTTTCCAATGCATCGCAGTTACAATGGAGTTATGCAGGCCCATTTTCACAAAAAGCATCTTAGTGGTAAGATTATCTGTTCCATTACAAACCAATGGACTGAGAAGTGCTCAAGATGTTTTTGTGACTTCACTTGCTTTTACTGTAACTCGTTCCAATGGATTTGGAAGTAACAGGGATTGAGAAATGGATACAAAAGAGGAAATACTACAGAAGTGAGGAGGCGAAAGAATGATTGAGTGTTGCATAGAACATTTTTGTGTGTAGAAGTTCCAGATCAACAGCTACAATCTAAGAGGGGAAAATGGAAACACTTCGCCTTCTTGAAAAAGCAAAACTAGATATGGTGTAGGAAGATTTCTGCTACAAAACACTTTTCTTAATAATGATTGGAAATCAAAAATGGTAGCCCACCCAAATCAGTTTTCTCACTGCTGGAACTCAAGTTGCATTCATCTTGCTTTGTTGGATGCCTTTGTCTGACTTTGGGCTGTAAAGTGATTTATCCTTGTTTACTCCTCTAAAAGGGATGTATATTCTCCACTGATTAGTAAAAAGGTCATTTTTGCATGTAGTTGACAAGGTCGTGGACATATTGACTTTGGCTTATTGACCGAGGTCTATGAATGGTAAGAAAGGATGAGTTATAAATAACTGCCCAAGTCAACGTATTGGCTTTACTTCCACAGACGTTTATACATGAATTGTTCCTCAACTATTTAACCTTTGACTTTGGTGATCCTTTTATCTAACCCATCATCATGTCAACATTTTATTTTTCCTTCAATTACGACCAAGCTGCAAAACGAATTACTTGCACCAACCATAGATGTGTGACCCTGACAAACAGTCTAACTGCTAAACTACAGCAGTGCTGTGTTCACACCGGACATCAAGGTGCTTTACAAGTACACATTGATATCATACGTGCTGTGGACAGACCCACAGGAGCACATTCGGGTGAAGTGTCTTGCCCAAGGACACAACGGCCTGACGCAGTGGCGGAGGAGGCGGGTTTTGAAATGGAGTTCCCCAACTGATGTTTCGAACTGGAGTTCCCCAACTGATGATCGAACACACAGAAGAATGTTAGCTTGTTAAAGTTAGCATTTAGCTGAAAGCCCCACTCTACCAAAGTATAACCTGGTAGTGTTGCTGTAGACAATTTATTTTATTTTAAAACTCAACACAGTCTTCAACAGCAGGGATGGTGTATGAGCCCATATATAGGTGTGGAGGACGAGAAAAAGACATTAGTAAAGGATACAGTTCATTCCTCACTGATCGATCAGAACACCAAACCACTGCAGGAGTACACACTTTAATACAAAAGGACCATTGGAGGAATAAAAGGTGTTCCATATCTGTGTGTATGTACCATTGTGTGTTTTTTGTGTGCGTAGAAACCATACAGCTGTATCACTGTGTGTGTTTTTGTGTTAGAAATGTACAGAGAAGCAGGCAGGGTCCCACAGGCAACACAATCTATATTTCAAGAGCTGCAGAGCTGCTGTAGACTCCTTCTTATGCCTGCTGCTTTGAAGACCAATAGTCGGGGGGGGTGGGTGAAGAGAGGGGGATGGAAGTAGAGGCCAAGGATTGGAGGGAAAGAGACGGACTGGGGAATGTGACACGTCTAATGAAGAGAGAAGCATGAGAAAGCAGGCAGAAATAAGAATCCAAACTGATCATAATCACCAGATGCACGCAACAAGAACAAGTGCTGGTGGAGCAATACTGCCAAATCCTCCGCCAGAAACGAACACAGCACATGATAGCTGGCATCAGAAGGTAATGACTCACTTATCTGCTGTCCCTCCATTGTCTACAAGTACCCCCTCGAAATACTTTGAGCATTTGTGAGGGAATAAATTACAGGCAGGGTTTAGCGAAGATTAATTTCCTACACGATTATTCGTCCATAACAACGCTTGATGAAGTGCTCTGATATTTACAGAGAGAAACGCTAGACTTTGAGATGTCTGACTTTCAAAGTCTCACCATCTGACTCATTCCAAACCCCATCAAATGAGTTATGAGAATAAACAAACTGTATTGTATGTATGTATTAATGTACGATGTTTTGATAGCTCATTCCTTCCTTTTACGGTTAGCAGTAATGCCTTGTGCCTTAGTCATTCAATTGTACATCCTACAGTACAGAGTACACCATCCTCGGCAGTGAGTTAGACTTTTTAAACTGCTTAAACTTGAATGATGATTTGTTTACTCTTGTACTGTCTTAATGGTGTTTTCTGACAATTCTGAATGTTCACAATTCACTGAGACAGAGTTTGCTTAGCTACAGGGTTGTTATTGAACTTATACAGCCTTAGTTTCTCAATTATTTGTATCATACTGTTTCAAATATGGACATAGTTTCAGTGACGTCACCCTTAGGCTTCTAAAAAGACATTGTGAAGCTCAACCTGGATGGCTCCTGCAACATTGACTGCGGCTCGTCCAAAAAAGGAGGGAAAGAGGTGGACCTGAGTGTTGCTAGTAGCTAGCAAAGTTTTAGCTAAACCCCCTGTCAATTAATTATTTAACGCCCCTGAACTTTAAGCCTTAATATCATTTCAAGTTATATGAATATTCCATCACCGTACAGGTACTGCAGCAGAAGCTTCATTGTTCAGCAATAGAGGTTGACTCGTAATACGCATGTTGCGATTTAGTAAATGTTCTAGGTCAGGGTGTCCGCGGGGTCTTACAAAGTATTAAAAGTTGATAAAATCAATTTAGCGAAAATGAAGGCTATTAAAAAGTATTAAACGGCATTTTCCAAGGTATTACATTGTGTAGCTTGTTTTCAATATGTATATAAATTGTCCAAAGAGGTTGTATTCTACAGTCTGCCTGAGTGTAATCATGGCGTAGGTGTGTAGTGTGATTCTGTGTAGCTTATTGATGGCATCACGTTGGGTTTGACGTCATCTGAACAGGACATCGCACACTCACTGCTTGATAGCGCGAAGGTCCGTTTACGCCGGTTGTTAAACAACATCGTTACGGGGAAATGCAAGTTTGCGTCCAAATGGTTGGGAGATAAGGAGGAAGGACAATCAATACTGTATATACTCAATGTGAGGTAAAGTGTGTTGCTAATGTAACCGGTTAAAACTCGAAGTGGCGATGAGGTCTTAAAATGTATGGAAAGGGTCTTTAAAAAAGGTCTTAAAAGGGATTACATTTGACTTCAGGATTCCTGCATATACCTGTAGGTATATGTCCTTGTTGGATTTGAGACACTTACCTTGGTAGAAATGGTGTGGTCAGAAGTGAAACAGGCTTGAAACCTTTCACCCAGAGAGGGCAGCAAAACATTGCTTTCCAGCTGTTTTATGTAGAATTTGTTTTACTTATGTAAAAATGTTTTAAACTTAAGTAAATTGCGTTAAAATTTCCGGTACAGGATCCACGAAACACTGATGGCAAAACCTTTTTTAAACCCAGATTTATTTATAACCGCATGACTCCTATCCATGCTGTCCAGATCTTTTTTGTATTTATGAAGTTTGCTCCAGATGTAGTTATTTCTGATGAAAAATATTGTGTAACGCAGAATGAATGTGATGGTAAAACTGGCAGAAGCAATGGCTCGTATCAATGATAGCGGGTTAGCTATGCTGCTGTACAGCACTCAGGGGGCTCGTGGATGTGAGAGCTGATGTATAAGAGGGTATTCAGATGATCTCCCCACTGACAATGAGACTCTTTAAAACATGCAAATGGTACTGCAATGCCTGGAAGATAACACCATGGGACTTGGAGCTGCTATTGAAATGAATCACAAGACGCATTCATACATTTCAATAATTGGTCGTGGTGGGTCATATGAGAGCAGAATAATGGCTTTTGCGGAATTTACAATACACTTTAGGTCATCTTTCCGCACAGTTATCTATGGAGGGTAATTCATTTTAAGGACTCATGAATATGGAGGGTGATGCTGACATGACGTGAGCATACACATGTCAAATGTTTTGATGTGTCTGAACAGTTGGAACCAGCCATGCGAGTGTTTGTGTCTGTCGGTGCAGATTCCCACCGTTTCCGCATGTGCGTGGGTGCATGTGTGTGTGCGCCGGCATGCATTAACTCATTGCAGAGTGGATGGTTATGCTCTCAAACAGCACAGTCTGGTCGCATAGCAACAGACTCACTCCACTCCCCTCCATCTCTTCTTCTTTTTCTACTTCTTCTTCTTCTTCTTCTCTTTTTCAGTGTGAGCGTTTGAACTACGGTGAAAACATTCTTAAGGCTCTCACGCACTCACCTCTGGAGTGCGCGGCATAAATGACAACGCAGCATGTGTGTTTGTGTCTCCCGGAGTGTGTTATGTATGTCTGTCTTCTATGGATTTCACAGAGCTGAACAACATGAAAGAGGAAGAAGTCCTCCTCCTCCTCCCAGCTCTGCAGTACCACCACCAAAGAGAAAGCTCAAATGGAGCCTGCACTGTGGTTGAATATTGATGTTTTTACTCAGAATATCTGAGGGCTTTAAAGTCTGCCCCTTGCTCACATACAGACATTTTCATATTTTGCTTTCTTTCTCTTCCTTCACCCCCCTCTCTTTCACACACACAGCCTCTGCTTGTGAAGCAAAGTGGGAATTCTGCATGTCTTGACAATCACATTACCCCCCCTCAACCGCCCTCTGCTCCCTCCCCACCTTCCCTGTGGCCTAGATAGAGAAGTATGCAGAACTTCTTCAAATAACCCTGCAGCTAAAGTAGTACACTAGATAATTCACAGTACCCACAGATGCTGTAAAAACTGAGTTGTATCATCCACTCGAGTGATGTAATAGCCTCCTGATGTCGCGCTTTTGCCACTGTCACCCGATAAGATGCCGCTGTGATGTATGGAAGTGTGTGACACATGCAGCCTCCAGGCATCATCTCCATATTGGAGTAATCATGACACACTATAACTGTAGCTTCAGATAAGGCTTATCTGTACTGTAATTGTGTGTTTAGCGATTGTGTGTGTGTGTGTGAGAGAGACTGATTCGGTGTTTTTAATGTGTGATGGTATGCCCCGCGCTGGCTGCGGCAGTATGTTCTCCGTTTGATGCATTCGACAATGTGAGAAGATTGGATTTGGATAATCACGATTGTAATGTGGTATCTCGCTGTGCAGCCAGCTGAGATTTTTATGTCCCAGTAATCCAAACATTAATAAAAAGTGAAATCCTGTCAGAGGAAGGCATAACAAAGCGGGGCCGGTGAAATGCTAATACTGTCAGCTACACCGCTCTGCATTAAAGCAGGCACTCGAGATAAAAGACACGTCATAACATCTATAACGCAATGTTGTTTTAATGATTCAACATATTGCCTGTTGCACGAAAGATGGTGTGTTGTGTGTTGGGCTCAGAATTATATTTGGTCATGTTATGATATCCAGCCATGGGAATCATACTGAGATAATAAAGTGATGTCTCCAAACTGTCCCTAAGATTTTAACAAGTTCAAGTCATGCTGATAAAGGATGTTTTAACTGACTTCAAACATCAATATTCTTATATTAAGAATGGATCACATTATCACTTGGATGCAATTGTGAACTCAGACAATTTTAGACTTTTTAGCTTTATTACATCCAGTTGTCTTGTGGTGTTCTGCCCAGCAAAAACATTTGCTATAGGCAATGTTAGCAATTAGTTAGCAGCTAAAGAGCCAGATACATACACTGAACAAAAATATAAACGCCACACTTTTGTTTTTGCTCCCATTTTTCATGAGATGAACTCAAAGATCTAAAACATTTTCTATATACACAAAATAACCATTTCTCTCAAATATTGTTCACAAATCTGAAAAAATCTGTGACAGTGACCACTTCTCCTTTGCCGAGATAATCCATCCCACCTCACAGGTGTGGCATATCAAGATGCTGATTAGACAGCATGATTATTGCACAGGTGTGCCTTAGGCTGGCCACAATAAAAGGCCACTCTGAAACGTGCAGTTTTGCTTTATTGGGGGGGTCTGGGGGGGTCCGAAAACCAGGCAGTATCTGGTGTGAGGGGTAGGGTTAGGGTAATGTTGTGAATCGAGTGGCCTGTGTTAGTTGTCCATAACATACGCCTGCCCATACCATAACCCCACCACCACCATGGGCCACTCCATTCACAACATTACCCTACCCCTAACCCTCACACCAGATACTGACTGGTTTTCGGACCCCCCCAGACCCCCCCAAGTCCACCATATCAACTGTATAAGGAGATATCAGTCCATTCTTTTAAATATATTATTAACATTTTAAATTGTATACCCCGTTTATCTAGGCCCTTTTTGTTTTGTTGTATGTATCTATGTCACACTGTGGGACTGTGGGACACGGTATCTCGAGATTTCTGGATGTATAACACATGTAGTCATTTTGACAATAAAGCTGACTTTGATTCAATATCTCTTTTAAAAACTAGTGTACTAAATGTGTAATGTGAAAGGTACTGCTCGCTGTTATAAAACAACAGTCATATGAAGCATTTGAGCATCTTTCAGCTAATTAGATTAGATTTGTTTTGTTACACATTCGCAAAATCAATTTTATAAATTGACAATATTTCAAAGTTGCTTTTACTGCTTGCTGTGCTCTAAAATGCAATCAATGCAGTAGTATATTTGATTTGTTCAGGTTCAATTTTCATAAACTAACCAGGTCTTGTGGAAAAATAACTCCAATGGATTTAGAAGTACATAAATCTGCTCCCATGTTAGGAGACTTTCATGTCTAATAAGTGTGACTCCAATTGCAATAAGTACCGAAAACATCAACAAAGAAGCTGCCGGGCAGAAAGCTAATCAGTCCAGAACGAATCAGTCCAGGTGGCGTTTGACTCGGACAGTTTGTAATGCAAGGTTTTCGAAGCATGAGGAACTGTTGGTTTGTGGAGGCCAACATCTGTCCAAACCTTGTTAGCAGAGGCTGATTGGGATTACATTAACAAACTGGATCACAGTGTGATTACAAGAGGAAGGTACCACTCTCTACCTGAGCCATCCTCCCCACATTAATGATGCACAGCTGTAGCTTTATGAGGTGAAGCAGGCTTTAAACTGTGATAACAACATGTATCGCCAGAATGCAACCACTATTCACACATCACTCGGTCTCCGTGACTTCCTGTCGTTAATAGCCGTAAATCTTTAGGTGGCTGTTACAATCTTTTGTTATATTGAGCTCTTTATATGACTAGTTTTCTCCCGTTCACTGGTGGAGATGACCTTTCCTCGCCTCACAAACAGCATCCCTGCTCTGAGATGTGGATGAAGGAAGGTATTTAAAAGCAGGACAGTGGAAATAAAGGGAGGGAAGAAAGAAAGAATGATGTAACTATGAGGAGGAAGGGTCTAGAGGAGGAAGGGTCACTTCAGTGCCTAAACCTCCTGTAAACGTTCTTGGCCTGGCTGACAGGACAGGCTGTCTCCCTGCGTCTTGCTCTCTTTCCACACCCACCCGCCCTGTCACACGAGCCACCTTGCAAGCAACCTGCTCTAAAAGTACAAGACACCTTTGGGCCTGAAGTGTTTTCCCGCTGCACTTTGCAAGGATCATTTGTTAAACTACCATTGTGACTTGAATCTCTAAGGCAGCAAGCTAGTTTCTAAAGGGCCAATTTGTATTGACATGCTTTGGAGTTGGAAGGCAATTAAGTGAGCAGTTTGGCCACAAGGGGGTGTCTTACTTAGTCGGTTGCATCGTAAAAAGATGTAGTCACGTTGAAATTCAATGAAATGTACAATATAAATGAACAGATTATAAAAAGATCAAAGCAAACAGCACAGGACAGGACAGAGGATGTGGATGACAGGTTTTTGAATCAGGTATTACGTCTACTAAGAGCCCCATTGGTGTCTCGCCTACGGCACTAAATAACGCCACTGCCAGAAATAAAAACTTTAATTTCCCAGGATGACAGATTTTTTTAACACTATTAAAAAAAAAAGATAAATTCTGTCTCGAAGTCACCGGGGTGGGAAGTGTCAGGAAGGTTTCTAATACCTGGAGTTATTGAGTCGTGCGTGGTTGGTTTGTGGCGTGATTCGAGGTGCTTTGATCTATATTCATCAGCCACTGTGATCATGCCTCATGAATGAAACATAACCAAGCTGGGGCCATTAGCCGGTGTTAGCTCAGATAATGCTTCAACTAATCACTATGCAGTCGTCAATGAAAGGATCAAAGAGACATTTTAGTACACAAAGAGGTTGATGTTGCGCTATTAATAAAGGAATGAGTCCTAAACACGGAAATTAGTTTGAGTATTTTAGCACTTCTGGTTGCCCTCTCCTCAAAGTCAATGTTTACTAGTTTTTAGCTTACATGCCTGAGATAAGGTCTGTGGTTAACGCAGGCTCACGGGATGTTCGTGTAATGTTCTAAGACACAACATTTATCAGTGAATGCCCCACTGGTGAATGTCTGAAGTCTCAAAATAAGAATACTTAATGTCATCAAGTCAAACACGAGATCGCCTTTAGCTAAGCGAAGGGCAACCATGATGTAGTTTGTTAATAGCTTAACGTTAGCATTTTACTTCTTGCGATTGCATTTACGCTTTAAGTGTTATACAATTGGTGTTTATGTAAAGATTATACTGCTGAACAAAAATGACAGGTATCATAACTGTGTTTGCCTCTGATATTATTTTCTGCAATGTTCCAAAGTCCAATGAAAGAGTCCAATAGCTTTTTCGCTTGTGATGATAACCTCCAGGTTAGCGGCTAGCCTAACATCATCACTGAAGCACTCTATAAGGACATTGCTTAGCTCAACAGGTGTCCGTTGTACATCTACGAGGACATCACTTGTTTGCAAGGTTATTTTGACGTGTTAATATATAAACACATGTTATTAGATGTGGTCTGTTTTTTTTAATCTGAAACTGTACAGTATACCCTGACGTGGCTCATTTTTTGTTGACAAAAGCCAAGTATAAAAGACTAGTGAACTCTGTGTGTGTATTTATAACAATGAAAATGTGTATATAAGATTCATACTGTGTGTATCATTAGGCCTATATTATGTAGAAATAAAAAAAGGTCTAGTTAGAGAAAGCAAGCTGACTGATATTGATATACTATGATCAATACATTCTAATGACTTTCCATGTTGTTTAACATACCGTAACCAACAACAACAACAACACAACAGCTCTTCGATTTGCAAACGTTACAGGAAGTGTTAATTGGTCACCTGACCTGTTGTATTGATTATTTCTGCCCTGTAGCGACTTGTCGGGGCAGACGCTTCCAATTATTACTTCAGATGTAATGTGTGTCTACAAGTGTCCAATTTACTCAGTTTGAGGGGACACCATGTTTGAATGTTTATTGATTTTCCATTTCACCTATTGATTCCCTTCATGACATAAGAGTTGAAAAGGTTTGTAACTCTTTTTTTTATTAAGAGTTATCTTGTTTTCGAAATAGACAGTGCTGAAAATCCTGGGTGGGGTATAATGTTGCGATCTGTGTCCGACAGCCTGTGTATTATGTGCAAGTGTCTGCATTTATCCCAACATATGTGTGTGTGAGTGTGTGTGTGAGTGCTGAATCCTGCCATTCACAGCTGTTAGAGTAAATAATTCAGGACAGACGGATGGATACGGAGGTGAATTAGTATCCATTACTGAGAGAAGCCGGGCAGTTTCACCACAATCCACAATTCCTGTGATGTGTGTGTATTTATATATGTCGTTCAAGGTCATGTGTTGCCTTCTCTGTGGACATTTTATCTGTTTCAAGGCTGGAATTTGGCTTAAGAGTTCAGATAAGAACAATATTGTGATTTAGCTCCGCAGTAACAGATGTCTGCATGTATTTATATTTGCCTCAACATTTGTCTCTGCACCTTTCCTCTCCAACTAAAGAGCTGCCATATAATGAACTAAAATATACAGACAGAAAGAAAGACAGGTGTTTTATTCACCTTAACACACTGTCATCATGACTTGTCATTTTTCTCAGTTTCCCCCTTCCTCATGCACCATCCCCCTCTCACATTGTCCTTAAAACGATTATTGCATGCCGGATGAATTTCATAAAGCAGCTGATATTTACTTTAAAGACCTCATCCTTATCTGTGTGTGATTTTAATTACACAGTATGCTAATACAAATGTGTGATACACAGAGGATGGGAAGAGTTAATGGGCAAATAGCTTGATGGTAAACAGACGGAGACATATTACATGACAACATGTGCGTATCTATTGTCCGGGGAAAGTTCCACGGGACAATTAATGCTTATGTTTTTGTGCTACCGTATGTTAATTTCCAGAAAGTGGCTTGCCTTTCGTTTTCCCACTACAGCAAGAAATGTAATACACATTCTGCTGGGTTAATATGGAGGTATATGCTGATGACATATATATAGAACTGAGCATGCAGTTTCTCTTCCGCTATCTCTGACACACACACACTCTTTCAAAGACACATTGAGACATTATTATCTACAATCTGTGTTTCATCCCCTACCAAAAGGGTATGTTCTGTTCCTTGCGTCCGCTTTCCACCAACATATTTCACTCCTTCTTTGCTTCTCCCTTCATCCCTTGCATTTCTCCTCCCTTTATCTCCACCATTACTTCACCCTATCTTCTTTTCTAAGAGTCACACATACAGACAAGTACGGAAAGATGAAGTTGCATCCGAAGCAGTGCACATTGCAAAGACAAAAAACGATCAAAGCTACAGAAGATTAAATACCAGTGAACATATTTTAAAATTAGTGAATTATTTGAACATTCATACTAGATGCGATTGTGAAAAGTGAAAGTAAAGGTCAGGGTTCTTACGGTCATTAAAAACCTGGAGAAGTCATGAAAATTCAAAATGCAAATTCCAGGCCCTGGAAAAGTTATGGAAAACAATATTTTTCCCAAAGTTTTGGAAAAGTCATGGAAATGTAACTACAGTTGCATCAAATATAATTTATATTTTAGCTAATCGCCAAAATAGTAATACTATAATGATAATAAATACTGTATCGTATAGTAATGAAACGTAAAATGACATTTAACTGACGAGGTATTTTGCTGGTGAGAGATTTGAGTTGCTTTAGCGTGTAGGAGATAGTAAGCCTACTATTTGATTTGTTTTAGATAGGCACGACATGTTTCATATGCAGACCTTATTTTCCTGTTCCATGTTCAAATAAACCATTTTCAGTGGTACTGCTGAGAAAGAGTAATTTCTTTGGTCATGGAAAATTAGGTAAAGGTCATGGAGAAGTCATGGAAAAGTCATTGGTGAAAAAGTGTATGAACCCTGAAAGGTAACATTGCAGATTAAGTCGTAGCTGTATAACTTGCGGTATTTATATACACATAAACCAAAATTATATATATATAAGTTCCTTATAGTACATTTCAGCATTGATAACTGAGGCTTTTGTTAATCACAGTTGATGTTAACATTCCTTTTGATTTGAGTTAACAAAATTTGGAAATCATAATTCCTCTAAATATAATCCTGCTCTCTTTGCTTGCGTGCATCAGGTGTTATCTGTTATCTGAGAGTGTGTCTGTGTGTTTGTCCTCCATCATTGTTTTTCTAACATCACCTGTGCCCTCTGCAAATCTCATGCGTAACATGAAAAGATGGAAACATTTTCCACAACACATGCAAATTAAATTGAAATCAGGGAAACAGAACATTGTTCATTACGTTTGCTCCTGACAGATACATCGAGACTCTATCCTGAGCTCCTGTGACGGATTGGTATCCTGTTTCATTTAGCTGTAACTTCATATTAGCTTTGGATGAACTACAACATTTATGTTTCACCAGATTGTGAACCTTTAATTTTCTCTGTCATCTTTTACAGTGACGAGTATTGCATTAAGATGGATTTGTTTAAAATCCAAGCCTACCCTTTAAGCAAAATCAAAAAAGCTTTATTCATAGTGATTACCTTTCTCCACAGGAATGTTTTGGATGATGTGTGCTCAGCAGAGTAAGGGTTACAGTGAGGCCAGCTTGAAAGCAAGAAAGAGATATTACTAAACCAGAAGTGAATAAGCAGATGTTCTTTTTTTACATTTTCTACCATTTCCGCATGAACTCCCTGTTAAGCAATCATAAAGGATAAAGAGATGGAGAAACAGATTGTTAAGCCTCCTCCACATACAGATCTATCCTCACACTCTTCCTTTCCCTCCGCATCTTTACACTCAAAGGTTAGTAACTCTAAGGAGCTACATCCTGTTCTGTTCCTCCACTGTTTCATCAGACGAGGCTTCAGTAAAGATATTTCGAAATGAGTCAGTGAAAGACAATCCTTTATCTTAACTGACAGTTGTCTGGTCATATGAATTTGATCCTTAGTTGTGCAAGAGGGAAGTGCCACAGGTAGTCTTTAAGGAGAGATAAAGGAGTTGTTTTTCAGTTAGAGGAAGAGATTGATGGCACAAGAAGGACTCGCATTTACAAATCCCCACTGTGACAGCCCCTCGGAGAGGATTTTTGTTCAAAGAATTGAGTCTAAGAACTCCCAAACCTGAACAAAATGAGAGCTGGAAACAGATTATTTGGGGTACAGAGACAGATTGTGGTCCTATTGCAAACAATAGCCATATTGCAACTCAAGAAACTGCATAATAACCGAGGGGATACTTTATAGATTGTTCTGTTTGAAGTTGAGCGATTTTCATTTACTTATGTGTTTGCTTTGCCTTGAAATAATAAATAAGACGGAACGTTGTTCAATTACACCTTGAAGCTCATTTTACATGAGTTAGAAAGAAATCTGGCCATTAATAATTGATGTTTGGACAAAAAAGGTGCTTTAGTCTAAGAAAGCTTTTCCAAAAAGCACTTAATATTCCATCTGGTTGAATCAGCAGCTTTCTGAATTCGTATTCTCCCACAAGGTTACCAGTGTTGTGGCCCTCAATGTAATTGTTCCCTGGTCTGGAGTCAGTTCACTTTGGGGGGAAGACTTACATAATTTGACATGAAAATGCAAATTGGCTTGGCTGGCCGCTCTGTTTTTTTCCAGTAATGTTCTCTGCACCAGCTGGTCATTTGGCATCGCTGCTGAGAAGTGGCTAGTGACTTGTACTAACATGTAGTGTGAAGCATTTGATTTCAGCACTGACACAGTATAGAACATCAGATTAGATCAGACTTAGAGAGTTTTGAAAGAAGGAAGATATGCAGTTTCTTCTCTGTCTTTGAAAACTTGATAATTCACCCATTGTCCATGTCATTCTTCATATCTTATTGAAAATAAAACTAAATTCAAACTGATTTGGCAAGGTAAGTTTATCATATCATATTTAGATAACAAAGCAACATAATGTGTATTAAACATTTCTACAATTATTATAACATAGTGAATCACATGATGAATATTCAAATCAAAAACCGGTCAATAATAATAGAAGATAATACAAATAACAAGCCAAAATAGTACAAGACATGAATAGAATAAGGGGTTTCTTAATTCAAACTATTTGATACTTCCAACCACTATCAGTGAAATCAGATGGTTCTCAAAACCACATTCAATACTAAATAAATTATTATTTTTAGAAAATTATTGTTTTTATTAAATAATTGCTTTTATTAAAAAAACTAAACAATTATAGTTTTAATTATGTATTAATTCCTTTTCTCATATATTTTTGTGAAACTTGCAAGATTTAACTCGAACACATTATGATGTTATAATTCACCTCCTCTAGAACTTCAATGCGTCACAGTGTAACTCAACCTCCTTAACGCTACCTCTGCGGTGCCAACAGCTAACGTTATTCTACTGAGTTTAACACAGATTTGTTGTCGGTGATAAAATAGTATGAAACTTCTGGGCTCGTAAATAGTGAGTTCAAAGCGTCCTTATGGTTCATCTCAAGTACCACAATATCGATTGGTACTGTAACTATACTGGCCTCGCCAAAATCTCCTTCTCGGTTAACCAGCGAGATAAACACTCTCACACAGTAAGACTCAGGACCACGAGGTGATGTTTTGAAGCTTTACTAAGCAAGCAGTGTGAAACTGAAAGAATAGAGAAACAAGAGCAATTGTAAATATCAACTACATGACATAATAATTACATATACATAGATAGATATCCAAGACGGCATGCAATTTGGTCAGTGCCAAAGTACAGATGCAATGTTTAGGCTATATTGCATATACAGCAAACAAAATGTCAGCTGGGATCAATGATCACAATAATGCACTCAAAGTAAAGATATATAATGTAAACTGACACCATTAACCCTTCTCTTGCATTTCGGGTCAAAAGTGACCGAATGACTTTTATTTTATTGATAAATTGTGTTTTTAATCCAATTGCCTTAATACCTTATGTTATCCTCCACACTAGGCCTCTGAACATATACACTTGATGATCACCACTTGCATTGAATTTTGAGTGATTTATTCAACAGTGAAACACCCTTGAGGTTTGGAGGTCAGATTTGACCGTCATAGAAAATGAATGGGTATGAGTGTATTGTTCATCCTGCAGATGGAAAACATCTATACACACACACACACACATTACGGGAACCTCTCCCTTTTTCGCGCTGTATGATACAATGTATCATACCTTCTCACAGTTGCGAGCTCTGTGCCCCTCGAGAAACACAAACCTCTCACTTTCTCGTGCTAAATGCGCCTCCCTTACTGGCTCTCAAGCAGTTATATTTGTGCCTTGCTCACATTTGACTCATTGACACAATGAGCAGGCGACCGATTAGGCGATTTTCTGTACGAGGGGCTCTGGACACATTTTTGAACCAGATGAAGAGGAGATAGAGGAAGATGAAGAGGAGATAGAGGAAGATATCTCAGAAATGGAAGACAACAGCGATCCAGACTATGAGCCTCCAACAGACCAGGAAGAGGCCCCGGAGGGAGAGGCCCCTGAGGGAGAGGCCCCTGAGGGAGAGGCCCCTGAGGAAGAGGAGCCTGAGGTGACATTCCACAATTTTGCATTGCCAACTATGTGCTTGAACACACGTGAACACACACACACATGTTCTGTTATGGTATATATTAATTGAAGAAAACAGTATCAGTGTCTTGTTTTATATTCATCACAGTGAATGCTGAACTTGATGGGCCCACAGGTGGGTCCGGACCATGACATGAAACACTGGCTTGCTTGTATCAAATCAATATATCCCAAACATCATTGGGACGGGAATAATCTCAGCTACAACACTAACTAAATCATTTCCATCTCCAGTAAACACAGCCTACATGGTAAGCATTTTTATAATATACAGTAATGTAAAATAAGCACTATCTTTGAACTTACTGCCAAAAATAATATGAAATTCACCCCTGGTGTCATTCTGTCTGTCATCCCTTGATTCTACTTGCTTTGACTGTTCAAATGAGATGTCAACCATCACAATTGGATAAGGGGTTCCAGAGATATCACTGTGCAAAACACACCGGTCAATTTTGACCAAAAATAGCATGGGGGGGGGTATGACCTAACGCAAGAGAAGGGTTAAACACATGAAACTTTCTTTATGCATTAACAGCACATTCAAGCTGCCACTGCTTTATCCCAGTCACATCAGAGTACATCATTCTGTCTGAAAAATAAATACATAAATGCTGTTTCTGACTTATGTGCCCTGCTGTGCAAATAAGGTCTATAGGATTAAAGTATACAGAAGTATTTATTAGACCTATGAATCTAGGCCACCAGGAGTGCAGGCCAAATGCGTTTCAAATGCATTTCAACAGTTTGAAATGTGGTGCTGACTAATGACACTTATGTAAGGCAGGGCAGGTTTATGTAATCACTGTCACACACGGCAGGAAGAACAAAGAACAGATTTCCGGGTATCCTGTGTTTGCTTCTAATTTGGCTCCTGAGAGTTAAATATAGAAGTGTAATGCCATACCTCTGCTATGTATAGGACTAATGACAGATCAAATGCTAGAATGCATAGCTACTCAGCTTAAAGATATAAAATAAATCATGGAGGATTATCGCTGACTTTCTGATAATAGGATCATTGGTTGGATCCTGACCCTCATCCAGATGAAGCTTGTATGACATCATGGTACAATCTGTGCAGACATATGATGCATGGCAGAGGCTAGATCCAATATTTACTACAAACTTATAAATTACATTTAAGCTCAAAGTCTTTTCCCCCAGTTGTCCGCTTAAATCCTTTTTACTTGAGAGTTTTTTTAATGTCACCCTTTCACAACATTTAATTTCAGCTGGATCAGAATTGATTTCTTGTGGTGGTGCAGCAATCACTTTAGTGCATTTAAGGTAAACAGTCCCCTCCCCCAAGTTGCAGACCTCCTCGTCAATAATCTATAACCAAGACGTGACCTCTGCTCGTGACCCCGGCATGTGCACATACAGTACACATCTGTAAAGACGTGATGTGTTTGAGAACTGAGTGTATAGGTCTGTAAACGTTCAGATATCTTAGTATGTGATTAAATTATTACTATGGACTGCAGCACCTTTCAAATGTTTGACACAGTGCCAAGCTTGGTTAATAAGTAATGAAACACCCATCACACTACATTACACATGACCTGGTTAACCTCTAGTTGTCATGTTGATTACTGGAGGGGGAAAGCATTTAAACAATATATATGTGTGTCCTAGTTATTGAGTCACAGGCATTTGATCAATTGTTCTATTGACCTATCAGACCTATGCAGTGTACTGATTTTACCAATTGAAACTATTGGACAGTAAAACCGTTGTTGGCCTAACAAGAATAAGATGAATTCCTAGTGAGTACTAGCACTGACTGCTTCTTTAGCTTAACCACCAGATACAACTCATGACTGATACCAATCCCCACTGCACATACACACAAGCTCACATAAGCTCACACAAGCTCACACAAGCTCACACACACATACACACACACACACACACACACACACACACACACACACACACACACACACACACACACACACACACACACTCACACACTCCCGTTAAGGAGATTTAAGTAATCTAGGCAGTGATGTGTCGGCGTAAGGTAAACGGTTTCTGAGATATCTTTACTGTCCCGCTGTGCTGAGGACTGTTTTACACACGCGCAATAAACCTCTTGCCTTAATTACCCTGAGCCTTAAACACACAAACATTCGCAATCACACATGCAGTTTCTTACAATTTCTGCTGTGCACTTAACTGTGTGTAACATGTTTACACACCAACACACACCATTAGTTGCACTTCGTTTGTTATTGACAGCTGAGTGACCGCATCTTTCAAACTCTTCTATAACCAGAGGCCCAAGGGTTCAGTGACAGGTCGCCTAGAAACCCTGACGACATCACCCACCTCCTGTGTGTGTGTTGTGTGTTTGTAGTCATGCCTGTAGGTGTCTTTGCAATGTGTGAGAGAGAGAGAGGGCAGAGGAAGAGAGAGCGAATAAGTGAGTGATTGATTTTATTTGACACTGTGTAGGAAACATAAATAAAAAGACTGCAGGCGGGGAGGCCCGTCACTGAGAGCAGGGATGGCTGTCAAAACTCTGGTGACTTCACCGAGAGCTTTAAATCCCCTAAATCAGGACTCACAATGCACAACTTTTAAGCTCCAATTTACTGCAGTCTCCCAGTGGAGTCATGGTGCTAATTTAATGAAAAGGCACGCTTTGTAACAAATCTGCACCAATGCTCGTTTTTTAAATATCTAAACCAGGTTTCTGCGGGTGCAACAAGGTATAGTCAGCTCAGATTTGGTCATTTTGTTGTCTTTGCATCACTAATGTAACAGTTAACATAACCACCATGGTATAAGAGACGTCACTTGGAGAAACTCAAGTATAGCTGTGGCCCAATTCTAATAATTTGCTATAATTCATACACAGAGAACACCTTTGCAATGTGAACATTTCAACCATGTATCATTTTATTAAATCGTACTCTGCTGATCTGCCCTGACCAGAAGTTAAGATTGCTGCTGTTAGCTAGCTAGCTAGCAACGTTATCACGTGCGTTAGCAAATACTTGAAGACTTTTCAAATAACCAAATAAAATAAATGGTGGCCTCTTTTTCACAACAGTGTAGTGTAATGTTTATTAAAATCAAATACAAATGCATAACTTTGGTTTGTGCTGTGTTCACAACTGCTATCGTTGCTGGTCATGTGACTTCCTTTACGTAGCAAAGATGGCGATCGTTGTGTTGAAGTGTCCGGCTCAACTTTGTGACTGCTGTTGGCTCTTATCGGAGGAAAGCTCACCTTCTTTCTCACATTTACAAAGCATTTTAATGACCTTCTGTAGTTACACTTGTTATTTCGCTTTATTTGTAATGGTTAGTGTCAAACTATAGAGCGGAATATAAGGCAATGAAGGCTCAGGGATCTCCGCAGGAATCCAGATTCAGCTCCGAGCAGCACTGCCTCACGCTTGGATGGGAAAACACCGATCTCAGCTGGCAGTCTGCAGTCGATGGTTGGAAGGATGCACACAAACATTTCACTGGTGCTGCACTAGTGATTTAAACTGGTTGGTCAGCATGTCTGTTAAGGAGTGGGGTAGAGAGCCTGAGGGACTAGTGTGGAATTTAATATCATGTCCTTGTGTATTTCCTTCTTCTCCAAAGAAAGCATTTGAGATGTAAATTATATATTTTAATAGTTATAAAAGATACTCAATTTATTATAACTGTACTTATTTCTTTTAATGTATTAAACATACCAGAATCTCAACAGGGCTTTAAGTACTGCACAGGAAATTCTGATTCACTTACTTGCATAGAGTCAGATACAAATGGTTAGCATTCTGGTGTCTTTAAAGCTAATGTAGGGCTACATGCAGTGGTTGGTTAGCGTAGCTACATAAGCACAAGACTGGAAACGGGTAAACAGTTAAAAAATTAACAAAACCAACTAACCTCACCAATAAAGATCACTAGTTAACACTGCTGTTTGTCTGGCAACATCACAGAGAAAAAAGACTCTTGGTAGTGCACCGTATCAAGAAATTGTCCGGTACTAGTCTCTTCGGTTTTTTAAAGGTCCCATGACATGGCCATTTCTACTGATCATATTTCCATTGTTGAGGTCTACTAGAATAGATTTACATTGTTCAATTTTCCAAACTCACATTAGTTTCTCACACAGCATCTCTGTATAGTATGTGTATTAACTTTGTCCTAAACGGCTTGTTGGTGCTCCTGCCCCACCCTAGCCCACTGTGCTCTGATTGGTCAGCTCACACACTCTGGCCGTTTCTCAATCTCGAGGAAACTGGCTTCCAAGCCAATATTTCAATGATGCTATGTCATCAAGTGGCGCAGCAGGACCGTTCCAATGTCCAGCATACTTGGAACTCCACCGAGGCCGCGTCCTTGGTTTGGGGGAAATTACGAGGCTGCACATGGATAGACTTCTCGTCCTTAAAATCCCCACAATGCTTTGCGCACGGACGAAAACACCCTCTGTTCTGATGAGTCCACCACCGTTACAGCGGAACATCAGTGATTATGTGTTACAATGGCGTTTGTTAGCAACCATAAAATGACACCTGTAATGACAAACAGATGAGAATGCTGCATGGGGTCTGGGTGCCGTGTTGGCGGGACATTGCGGGGCTCGCTGCTCCGCCCTTTGAGGCTCGACACGGACAGTGTGAGCTGTTTTACTGATGTCGTTTCCTGGTTGCTGCGTGGGGTCTGCGAGACACCGTGGAACTCAGCCTGAGCACACAGTGTGTGCGGAAATCCGCTGAGTCTGTGTGAGGTGTGTGGCGCAGTGGGTTGTGCGTTGGTGTTAGGATCAGGGGGGTCACAGGTTCAAACCCCACTGCAGTCAGTATGTCGTTGTGTCCCTGGGCAAGACACTTCACCCCAAATTGCTCCTGCGGTGATTGTCCACAGTATTGTGTATGTAAGTCGCTTTGGATAAAAGCGTCTAACAAGTAATGTAATGAGGAGCTCCGCGGATTGGTCAATTTGGACCTTGGTATAGTTCAGGGTTGCCAACTCTCACGCATCTGGCGTGTGACACACGCTTTCACTCTCAATCTCACGCTCTCACGCTGCCCAAACTATTCTCACGCCAAAAACAAGAATACCGAAGACTAGAAACGGTTTTGAAAACTTTTGTCACGTAGTGATCGTCTTCTCAATAGAACATCTTTGATAATGTCTTCTGGCCAATCAGAATCAAGATAACGGCGTGGTGTTGTTCCAGGAAGTCCCGACGGAGAATACTTTTGCTGTAGTACATCTCTATGCATCGATACAACATTACGTGTTGATAGAAATCAACACGTAATGAAATAAGAGCCCACGGTTTGATGATAGGTGTGTGGGCTGTCTTTCATTTTGACACACAGAACAATGTGGGCTATCCACCCTTATCCACAAGTAATTCACAGCCTCTTCTCTCTTCTCTCTGTGAGGAGCAGCAGGTTCAGCTTTCAGAACAACAAACAAAATGGCATTACATTTTTTAATATGTCGTGTAGTAATAGATTTATTTATTTTTCTTCTCAAGAGAGTACCAGAATGTGTATTTTATGTTAGTAGCCTATTTCTAAACAAACAAAAAAAAAATCTCCTGGGGAGAATCCCCCCAGACCCCCCTGCAGGGGGTTGGGCTTTCAGCAGGTCAACTATTTCACCTGTTGAGAAATTGCAGGATTGGCTCCAAGTCGCCCTTTTATTTACTACAAGACAAATGTGCCTTTTTATTTCATACAGTTCAATTTGGATTGAGACAGGGAAATAATCTAAACCTCACGCGTGGCGTTTCACTGTCAAGGAGAGCGTGTATGTAATTACAATGCAAATACTGACTTGAGCCCCACCACTGTATGGGTTAGCCCTACCAGAGATTACCCAACAAAAATAGTCTCTCGCAACTGCCGACCCGCATTGCGCATGCGCAGATCTAAGATCCAGTAGAAATGATAAAAAAGTAAAAGTCTGCTGCTTATTGTTCTTCTAGGCCAAAATAGAGTCAAAGAGTGTATGAGAGTGAGAGTGTGTTAATTAATATGTTTGGCAGTTTGGAGTAAGGCTGTAGATTTGTGTGTGTGTGTGTGTTTCATGTGTAGGCCTCTCACGATAATTAATTTTGTTTGATACATTTTCCCGGAAATTATTGCGATAAAAGATAATATTGTCGGCACCGTTGTATGACCATTTTAGACTGACATAACGATAATATATAATAATAATTCAAGTACATCCTTTCAAACTGCTAGTCACATCCTCATGTAAATGGCAATTTATCGAGTTCATTTTTATTTATCGTACGATAAGTCAATTAATTGCTTATCGCGACAGGCACACAATAAAACAGTGGAAACAAACATGTGTTTAACTTTCATTAGTGAATGAAACTTTGTGCCCTTTATAGTCTGTGTCCAATATTGTGTATTTGTATATATTGTATATATATCATATATATATATATATATATATATGCTAAGGTCCCGCTGCTGACACGATAGCAGTCATTGAGTGCGCATATGTAATTAAACCCATGATATCAAAATCTCACTCCAGCCAGGTACCCAAAGTTGGCAACCCTGATATCGTTACGTCTCTATTGTCAGGAAGGAAAACAATGGAAAAAGAGAAATCTCCAACAAGGCGTTCTGGGGCAGCAGAGACAGGTATTTTCTGTGTTAGAGTTTTACTCGCTACAGGATGTACTTTGAGGGTTTGTGACTTTGCAGACTGTTTACATGCAAAAATAACACACAAGCGGACGGGTAATAACCAGAAAAGCATATGATGGGACCTTTAATAGATTAAAGACACACAAATATAACTAACTGTTTAACTTATTATTTGGGGGTAAAGGATTTTGTAATCTTTTACAGTGCCAGGTGAGCTGTTTCCCCTACTTCCAGACTTTATGCTAAGCTAAGCTAGGCTAGGCTAATCAGGTGACAAGTGTAGCTTCGTATTTGCCATTCAGACATCAGTGGTAGCAATATTCTCATCAATATGCTCAACATGAGAGCAGTTTCTGTAAGCATAATTCCAATTGTAAACTAAATAAATCATTAAGTAAGACCCCAAGGCGTGCCATTAAGGAAACAATAGTAACAATAAGACAAATTACGTTCATACGAAATCCTTTTGGTCATTTGCCAGTACATTAAGAAGAAAAATACCTCCCAGCTAGATTACATTTTAACACAGAGTTACTATGAGATGTGAATTTCGGATGGCAAATGAACCCAAAGGACATGCGCTGGTGGTTTCCAGCTCTCTCCCTCTCTCTCTCTCTCTCTCTCTCTCTCTCTCTTCTCTCCTCTCTATATCTTCTCTCCTCTCCTCTCTCCTCTCTCTCTCTCTCTCTTCTCTCTATCTCTCTCCTCTCGTTTGGAATAGTACATTTTTAACGGAGAGTTTATTTTGCAGGAAATTGTACTAGCAGTTTGGTGCCAGACAGAAAGACCATAAGACAAATTAAAACCACACAAAATACATGAAAGCACAGTTTATGGGATGGTGACACACACACACACACACACACACACACACACACACACACACACACACACACACACACACACACACACACACACACACACACACACACACACACACACACACACAGTCTCACATACACACATACAGTCTCTCACACACAGGGTCTCACACACCTGTCAGAGAGCTGTGTTTACCCACAGCAGGATCTCCCTGAAGGACTGTTTTTCCTGGTAATTGGACCTGACAATAAGTTGTCCTGCGTTCGTGCGTGTATGTGTGTGCGTGTGTGTGTGTGCCGTTTGGTGGCTGTCTATCACATTAAATGACTCACACTCATTTGATGAATTCATCTTATTAATTCATCTAAATTCATCTTATTTGCATAAGCATGTTGTCTTTCATATATCCTACTGCTGCATTTCCTTCTTCTCTTGTAAAAAATGAAAAATAAGAACAAAAAATATGTTATTTAAAAATATTTCTTGATCATTTAATATCTAAAGGAGTATGTATGAGGATGATTTAGAGTTGTTCTGAAACTACTCATGGCTCAATAACATTTGTTGTAGTTAAACGCTAAATATGTGGAGTTAATGTGTATTAAAGCCTATCAGAAAATCAGACACTCAAAGTGCAATATTTGAGAAGTTACTGCCACAAACTTTACATACTTCACTAATCTTTGCCTAATCTTGAGTATCTGAAGCAGAAAATCTATCCCCTCGGGCGCTCCGAGTTTAGAACGAGTGCCAGGAACTATTTCCTCTCAGGATCTCACTCTGTCTGTCCGGAAACTTCTCTTTGCGCCCCTCCTCCTCTGACTCATCCTCTTTTCGCTGACCAGAAGTTATCCCACAGTCCCACTTCTGTCCCGACAGTCCTCTTGACAATTGGCAACCGCCTGTCGCTCCCTCGTCTCCCCCTCCTTATTCCCTCCCTCTCCTCCCCCTCTGTTCCCTACCCCCCTTCCCTGGATCATATATTGTCAAGACATATTCTTCTGCTCAATTTATGGGAAAAATGGGAGAAATCTCAGGGAGAGCAACAGAGGAGGGATCCCTCTCCCAGGACGGACAGACGTGCAATAGATGCCGTGTGTAAATTGAAAAGATAATACATTTGCAACATAGGTAGTCCAAATGTTTGGAAATGCATGTGTGTATAATAGAAAGATGAATCCACGAGGGAGGATATCCATCCAGGACCTACTGTATGATCCAGGACCACAGCCACGACTCAAGATCCAGGACTCGCGATGCAGGACACAGGACCGCAGGATCATCCATGACTCCGGATCCCAGCGTATATAGACACCAAAAAGAAAGACATTTGGGGAAGCTGGGTTAATCGGAACATGAGAGTACACAGGTATAGACAGAGAGAAGGAAGAAGTAAGATGTCCCCCGACAAACTAAGCCTATATCAGCAAAACTAGGGGCTGAATCTAATCAGCCCTAACTATAAGTTTATCAAAAAGGAAGGTCTTAAGCGCACTCTTAAAAACGGATAGGGTGTCTGCCGCCATTATCAAAAGAAAATACAATAAAAACATGAATTTATTATTTTAAAATAACTAAACTTTAGGTTTGGTTAAATAAGGTAGACATATATTTTATTCAACATAGTGGGGGTCCTTAATTGCTTCAAAGTTTGCACACATTAAAACCATAAACAAAAAAAGATAATAAAGTAAAATTTAATAAGGAATGTAAAGGACGAAAAAAGGACATTTTAAAGGACAACATTCAATGGTGAAAAAAGACACACTTCCTTGGGTCTTCTACAACACACGTTGTTGTACGTTTTGATTCCCTCTTTACTAATACATTTACATCTTGTGGTTGCCTGATATCAGATAGAATCAGCTTGTTTCACTCAAAATGCTGAATTTCACCCTCTCTATAATGAGGAGGCTCATTGCAAAAACACTTCAGCTTATCGCCACACACAGAGTGAAATTATCAGCGTCTTCAAAGAGTTAGTGGTAACTAAAACACTAACAGACTGGGATATCAAATCCCAAATATGCTTTCTCTCAGTCACGTTTTTAAACTCTCCAAAAGTTTTGAAGAAGGCCTCTGCACCTGTTTAGCAAATGTTTTCTCCCTGCCGTTGTTCTGCATACTCTGAAAAAGCCTTGTGATATTTTCTCGCATGGGTAATTAGTTAAATGGGCAGAATGATTCAAACTTAAGACGGAGCAGATGGCTTTTGCAAGTGCAATCCATTCTGTGAATTTGCCCATCGGTGTTGGATCTCAAGAGCAACAGATTTGGAGAAAAAGGGGCATAAATCCTAAACTCCACTTGATCGCTAGTGTTTTTTTAGTCTTTTGGCCACTAGAAGTCAATGCAGCAGCCCACTGATTTATATTTATTGTGGGGACCAGCAGCGATTGTGTGTGACAGAATGATCCCAAATGTACAGGGAACGCCAATTTCTCCTTTTTCTTCCAGACTGCCTGCTTGTCTCCCTCACAAGAGTTCATTCAAGGGGAATTTACCCAGGGGCAACTTGTGGCCCCATGCAAAGTTATGTGTTGAGGCCCTCAGTGTCGCGAGTGTCGATGAGGAGGGGGGGGGGGGTTGCTAGTGGAGCCTCGCAGTGGCGAAATAAGTGCATATATCCGCATAAAGGTGCACCACATTTCCGCTTCAGGTGACTCCCTCCGCAAGATTATCTGTGTGATCTGCGTGTAGGGAGGGGTGGCCCTGAATTGACCAATCAAGTTTAAACACTTTCAACTCAAACTAATGATTGTTTATTTTGTCTTTACAATATTGTGAGCTGCTTTAGTTTGACTCCTTGCAGTTCCCATCGACCGACTTTATTTCAATTTGATACCTTAAGTGAACTAAAGTCACATTTCATTTCAAGTCCATAAGATGTGTTCTCTCTACAATAAATTATGACATTATTATTTCAATAGTTTATATTCTACACTTTTAACAGAGATACGGTTGTTCTTGTAAACCAGCTTTTATTGATTTTATGATATTTATAGCATTTTTCTTCAAGAGCTTTAAGAGAAAAACTATAAAAAGACGGAAATGTATGTTTTCTTTCAGTCAAACTATGTTGAAAACATCATGAGGATAGTTTTTGAGCAAATGTTATTGTTAAAGCTCTCAAGGTTTCTTATAAGGTTTTTTGTTTCCCAAAGGATAACACATGTAGATTTGGATGCCCAGACTCAGACCTGCAATATCAGGAATGTTGTTTTATCTCCCTACCAAATGTTCAATGTCCCATCTGCAATGACTAACTGTGTACGGGGTAACTCTGGTGCCCTGGGGTGATTTTTGCTGCCATCTGCATTGACGTCTGTTTCGCAGAATTAGCGACTGACGCACCCACTGGATTACAAAGACTGCAGCACCAGCAGCATCATTGTGTAGATTAGATTAGATTAATGATCAGCAGGACAACAATGGGCTGTAGCAGCAAATGTAAATCAAGGAGGGAAAATAACAATGGTATATACAAATGGAAAACAAAATCTCGCTTATCAGGAACATCTGGCAAACATTAATTCAGTCTTAGCAAACAACACTATTATTAACAGTACATATGTAATTTGGAATTGCTTGAAACAGAGTTCTGCTACATTGTGTGCATACAACAATGTTAACTGAACAACTTAATCAGGCATTACCAAAGTAGTTGCTTGTCACATTCTCATTTACGAAACAGTAGTCAACTATGTGCTGTTATTAATCATTTTAATATGACATTTGGCCCTTTTATTATGTCATGTAGTCCGCAAATTAATGTTAGAAAATATACAAACATAACGGCAACAAAAGGGACGATATAAATGGAGGGACATACAGTATAGGCCATACGAGCGATATCCATTACACATTACGCCAGTCGAGGATTACGTAAAACATGTTTTCGTTAAGTTAGTTAAGGTATTCAAAAAACATTCTCCTTTTTCTTTTTACTTCCAAGGTGATGATAGTCGCAACTCAATCCATACCCGATAGAAAGAGAAAGCTCAAAGCGCACCATAGAGACATTCAGAAGACTTCTTTGTGTAGATCTAGTGCTTTATTCGCAGGTATAGAAGGGTTGAAAGGCTGGAGATATAAATAGGTAGTTTGCCTAACAATGTCAAGACAATAAAAGACAAAATTGGACCGCTTGGAGTTATCTAAAACCCATCCGTATAGGGATAAAGTTGCCCGATTTGAGATCAAATCACCATATTTATTACAGATACTTAAAAGCTTTGCACAATTTTCTTTCTAGCCTCAAAAAGAAATATGTGTTGGCCTTAGCTTCTTCCAAAGATTATCAATAAACACTCAACAACTTCTGATCAAACAATATGCCGAAATGTCTTTGTCTTATGTCATCACCTTCGTCCAAAGACATGTATTGTATTCCAATTGCATATTAAAAACACTTTGTAGACTTTTATGGATAACAGGGGTGGTCCCAGTTGGAAGCACTCTCAGGTTGTGTTGTTTGTTTAATTCTGAGCTGTGGCTTGAGTAGTATTTACTATAGTTGGTAGAGACTGATCTGAGGTCGGAAGGGTCGTTTTCTCGTAGCAGAGGCATCTTGTGAATTCAAACCAGCTGACACCAGTGCAGCGAGCTTCATTAAGTTCTCCTCACTGCATCAACATCTCCCCCTCCTCCTCCATCCAACATGTCCTCTCCACCCCTTCCCCCCTCACCAGCCTGTCTAGGAATCCCCTTTGATCAGTGATATGACAGCAGCTGCACTATGCGGCATCCCAGAAGCCCATCTATCAACTGACAAGTGCTCTTTCTCTACACACCCATTGGTAGATCTTACAGGAATGCTTCATGTTTAAGGGAGAGCAGCCTGTTGGTCCGTTAACAGCATAAACAACGGGACCATCCATTACAGTGAAGTACATACAAAGTTAATGGAAAGCTTGTGACAGACATTCATTGGCCTAATGTTGAAGAACTGCGATGTCAGGACGATTTATGACCTGTTTATCTTCATCCATGCCTCGCTTACATTTACCCAATCACTCAACGCAACGCACGCGGCGGCTGTGTCTCAGGTGGTCCAGCCCGCTTTTCATTAGCAGTTAGGTTGGTGGTTTGAAATGTCCTTGGGCAAGATGCTAAACCCCAGTAATGTGTTATTCTGCTCCGAGGTTAAAAGTGTCACATGTAGGCCGTACTAGAGGTCCTGTAGCTAACAATGCTATTTACACCCGGGTGTCCGTAGCTAACAAGCTCAAGGTTCAAGGTTCAAGGTTCTTTAGTTGTCAAACAAACATAGCTACAGTGTAGTTATGTCGATGCAAATCTTGTGTCACAGGCTTCTCCAATAGTGCAACACAAAACACAGATAAACAGAAAAATATAGTGCAAGTAAGTAGTAAATGCAAGAAGAGAAATAGTTTGAAATAGTGAAATAGTGCAATAAGAGTCTATTGAAATATGATATATTGGGTAAATAGATACATCATTTTTAAGTAGCAGCCAGATGAATATTGTGGATGTTGTTTCAACAGTTCAGGTGTTTAATAGTCTTTAATGCTATTTACACCCGGGTGTCTGTAGCACGGCGGCCATGACGGCCAAAATTAACATATTTTACCGTGATTTAATTGTAATAAACGTTTCAAAATGATGCCGAAGTAACAACATACTGATAACGGTTAGTAAAAACCATGAATTAATGCTTTGACAAGTGTGCAGACAAGACGGCAGGCGGAAAACCTTTTATAATGCGTGTTTTCTGAATGGAGATCGGATCGATCAGGCTACGTCCAAACTCACAACAACGTCCTAAAGACATAAATAAAGCAGCGACTGTATTCGCCATGACACAGACAGTCTGTGTTTTGTTCATGTTTAATTTTTGTCCAGTTTCTGAACAGATATGAGGAGCTGTGAGCTCTGTGTGCTAACAGCTAACGGCTGATATGTTGGTTTTCTGCTTCAACGTCAGTGGCTGAGATCCTCACTGCTGATTGGCTACCGCGAGAACGCCTCACGCACACACACACAGACCTTTGCATTTCAAAGTATTGCTTGTTCATTCAGTTGATTGTTTGAGCTTCACAGTGCACTGCTGAATGATGTATGTGCAGAGTTTGACCCTTGAAGGCTGTTTCTGAAAATGTAATATATTACATATTAATAGAATTTTAGATTTTGTTATTTGATTTCGGATTTGTGAATGGGATATGTAGTAGACAGAAAACATACCAAACTATTCAGTAGAGTAGAGTATTACTAAGGAGGCATAGGCCTATATGATGATATAATGTTTGACATTATTGAGATTAAAAAGTGATTTGCTTTCCATGTCATTCGTGTGTTTTTCTTATCGGAAAATGAAGTTATTTATTTGTAAGCTCCAAATCCAAATGTTTCCCTCAATGGCCTTTGTGCCCTGGCATGTGGCCTTTGTGCCCTAAAAAAACATGTGGCACCAAAGGCCAAATGGTCTTGCCCCTAAAATGACGAAATTCCAAGACTGGTCTGTAGCCAACAATGCAATTTACACCCGGGTGTCCGGCGCTAACAATGCTATTTACACCCGGGTGTCCGTAGCTAACAATGTTATTTGCACCTGTGCTACACATTAGATACTGTTTTGGATGTATAGGTATTTATGGAAATGTTTCTTTGATAACTTCATTCCATTGTGCTGCTGCGTCAAATTGTAATACCCCTATGGTGGATGTATAAAGGCACATCTTATCTTAAGCACTGTAGCGATTTACACCCGGGTGTTGTACTGTATGCATCTCTTCTTGCTCTTTCTACGATTGCTTGGTAAGGTTACCTGAACATCAGGGACAAAAAACACCTCTATTTATATTGTGAACACCGGCGCGCCCGGAGCTGCAACAGGCGTCTCATCTGGCGCACCTTCACCGCTTGGTGAGCCCCGGGCGCAGCGGTAAACGCAGTGAAGCGAACATGGTTCATTTGCACATAACATTACCGCCTACCGTCTATGGTTATTACCTATGGCAAAGTTTCCAAGTAGTATTAAACGTAAAAAGTAAAAAATCATTGGCAGGAATTTCCTGTTCAGAGCATCCACTGTCATGACATGTCTATACATCACCTACATTTTCTGTAAATACCAAACAATATTGTATCAAGTATACACATCAAATCTCAAGATAAAATCATAACTCCAGATTACAGCGTCCAAGCCTTCTGTTCATAGAAGAAGCCCTTTGATTGGTTAGCTGTATGGGAAGGTGATTATCATTGGGTTATGTGTAGTTCAAATGACTAAGCATTGCCAACCTTACAACCTCTCTGGGTCAGGACTGTGTGTGAGTGTGTGTTGGATCAGTATCAGCAGGTCGTTCTCCTGTCAGGCCTGTATTCAGATTGGATCACACCACTGGACAGTAATCCTTATTTGATGAACATATGTTTTAATCCCACATCTACCCGACCCACTCACACACACCCTGTATACAACATGTTTTGACCATTTTGAGAAAAAAAGAACAATAACAACAAAGGAAAAAGAAAAACTGACCAATGCTTTCTGCCGAAGATATGGAGGAAGAGGGGAATAGCGAGAAACTGAAGGTGTGGGAGTTGCCACTGGGAGACTGAGAGATGTGGGGGCGGGGGGGATTAACCATGAGAAGCTGGCAGGACGAGGACCTTTTGGCCTCACACACTCCGTCTCTCACACAGACGCACACACTTACAGTCCAGGAAACGGATTAGCAAGCGAGGTTGTGTAGAGGCATATCGGATGAAATGGTGAATCACTGTTTCTGTACAAAGAGCTGCGTGTGTGTGTGTGTGTGTGTGTGTGTGTGTGTGTGTGTGTGTGTGTGTGTGTGTGTGTGTGTGTGTGTGTGTGTGTGTCTCATTAGCGAGAGCAGTGAGGCCAGCTCCATGAAGGCGATACTGCCACAGACCTTGTTATGAATCCTCTCCTCTAACTTCATGATCCTCGGACTACACAAACTCACGTCGTACACACACAGGAACATGTACTTCTCGTGCACACACAACGTCACAAACACATGCTTTAGGTTGTAGCAGAGGGATGATTTTTGACACTTAGACCCAATAAGCCATATTAGCTGGACTTAAGGTCCCCCACACGTGTATTTGTGTTTTGTTGTGTGTTATCGTGACAGAGAGGCGGATGATGAAACTAAGCTGAAAGTCTGGTGAAGCAGCCGGAGCAGAAAGACGAGAGGCAGCATTTCCTGTCAGAACGCTGCGGTTTGCAACTTTTAGCCCGGTATTGACTTTTTAATTGCCATCCATTATGTGGTTGATTACATAAAGCCTACTTTACTTTAGTTTCAAATGTCTACAAAGTGGTATTAGATTCATTCTGCCTTTTATGGATTTGTTTGTCTTTTCGTTGTAACTTAGAAGGGAAGTGTAGGCAAGTTGAATGGAAGGATAGACAGACTTCAAATCAAAGACCAGGTTTAAGATGACAATTTATTCAAATGTCCCTCTATGTTTGGTTTTAATATTCAGCAAAATATCTTTTATTTAAGTCCTGCTTTGGGCCGGGTTTGATTTTTGCCTTAAATTGTCATTATAGTTAAGACTTCAGCAACACTCTTTAACATTCTTTAATAACTCTGTGTTGTGCCGTGAATCACAACTGTTATTTAAAGCTATAATAATGTTTATCGCCTAATATCATCTATTTTAATTTGGTTGTCAATCCTACAAGAAAGAGTTAAACTTTATGCTTGTTTTTGCTTCAGATTTCTGCTCTGTAACAAATAAGCATTTACCAACAGTTCTGTACAAATGTGTCCCCGATGACAGCTGTTGATTCTTCACTTATTGACAAAATTACCATGTTTTTGAAAGCTGGTTCTATTTTTATTTTATTTATTTAACCTTTATTTATACAGGTGTAAAATCTCATTGAGACACAAGGTCTCATTTTCAAGAGAGACCTGTCAGTGGTAACACTACCACACAACGTTACAGACAGACAGGACACTAAACACTGAAATACAACATCGATAAAAAAAAATAGTCATTGAAATCCATATACAGCAGTCAGATATAGCAGATGATTTCTCCAGCTTTTTTAAAATGAGTTTAAAATCCTTGATGGGTATCAAAGTGGTCAGCTTCAGTTCCTGCTGAAGTGTTCCAGGTCGAAGGGGCAGAGTATGATATGGCTTAAGGTTAATTAATGCATTTTGGATTCAGATTTGTATACACAAAACTACATTCATCTAAAATCATTAAGGTGTACATTGTTTTGGTTTAAAGCTAAGTTTGAAAAACACAGTTAGTTGTTTTAAAAGAGAAATGTTATAGGGAGCCTATTAAAGTGACATTCTGAAGGCATTGCTCCTTCTACCAATTATATTGTGAGTTGACATTTCAGGTTGTAGCTGATCACCTGTAGGTTAAAGTGTGAAAGATGGCCAAACAGACGACACAGCAGTAGATTACATCGGCTAATTGACAGCCACAGCTTCCAAGAGTAGACTCAGCCAGTCAAAGTTTTTATTAAATGCTCTGGGCTAGATGAACAAATGATAAATTAATGAAAACAACGTTCAAGTTTGTTCATTTGAATAAATCATGTTTTTTATCCCCCGTAGTAGAGTGGTGCACGAATGAGTCCTAAACCTCGGAAGTGAGGTCGCACTTTTGGGCTCTATCGTCTTGAAGTCAACGATTTCTGGTTACATTTTCACAATTTCTTTCTCCGACATTAAATACATCAGATACATTGTTAGATTTTGCGAACAAGTCTCTAAAGGTGACTTCGGCATGATACTTAACGTCATCATGCCGAACAGTAGCTTAATATGTGGAAATGAATCTTGCTCGGCAAACATTTGAAAAATCCCATTGCTTTTTGCTGAGGGACTCCTTCCTTTTGATGCTAACTTCGTATTCAGGTTTAAGTTAGGTAGCAGGAGGGATGACATAAACCAGGCAATTTATTCTTTCTGTGAATCTGAGACATGAGGCTGGTGACAGACAAGTACACACACATGAACACACACACGTACATGCTGACTGGTGGCAGTGACTGGTCCAGATGGTAGGAGAGCAGGCGGACTTAGCGGATAATGTGAGGGAGCTGATGGGGGGGAGGAGGGGGGGGCCCTCAGCTGGGGCGAGAGGGTTAAATCTTTCTGATTGGAATCCACAGCTGCACACACACACACACACACACACACACACACACACACACACACACACACACACACACACACACACACACACACACACACACACACACACACGCATAGCGTCACACAGCTGAGTATGTGAGGACTGCACAGAAGTTTCTGGAAGTGTAGTGAGACTTGACAGAGTTGTGTGACTCAGCAGTGGGAGTTTGCTTCCTCCTGTCTGTCTGTCTGTCTGTCTGTCTGCCTTTAAAAAAAATGTACCTCTCTCTCATTTCTATTTCCTTCTCTCTCCCTCTTTGTCCCCATTTCGTCATCTCACCTTTATTATTGCGTCTCTGTTCAGCTCGCACTCACCCGCAGCACCACACTCTTATTTTTTACCGTCTTCCTCTCATTTTGTGTCTATCTCTCAGCAGGAGCTCCTAATGTGACAGACTGTGCAGACTCTCTCCCAACAGTTTCTGACACACTCAATGGAGTGTAAAGTCGAGCCGAAACACGGTGATGCGTTTGAGAGACAGATAGTAAGTGAGTGAAGGTAAACCCACCTCAAGCATTTCACCTGCACATGTTGTATGATGGGGTTTAATCACCAATTTAACTTACATTTATCTGTATCGTATACATTTATGGTATGAAATAAATGTGTTTTTATTAGGGATGTGACGATACCAAAAACTCACGGTGCGATAATATCGCGATCAAAAAGTCCACAGTACGATATTTATCGCGATATTGAAAAATAAAGAAAGAAATGTGAATTTTTTTTAATTTAATTTTTTATTTTTTTTATTTGTCTTTTCTTTATTAAATAATAAATCTGATTTGTACAGCATTTTTGTAGGGTAGTAGTATTTTAAAGTGTCAACAATATAATAATCAGACCCTGCAATAGAATAAATCAAGTTTCACTTTAGTTTTTAAGTAACTCAACTCTAACTCACTCACTCACTCACTCACTCACTCACTCACTCACTCACTCACTCACTCACTCAGCATCATCAAGGTTATCTTTTAGGAATATGAGCATGTCCACATTTCCAGGTAGAAGCTGGGATGTTTGAGCGTTTACAATATCCCCTGCTGTGGAAACAACTCTCTTGCTTGGTACTGATGTTGCTGGGACAGAGAGATATGCTTTGGCCATTGGTGACAGCAGTGGGTAAAACTGTGCATTGTCTCTCCACCACTTCAAAAACAATACAGTTTTTGCCAAGAAGGGGGTGAGATATAAATATACTGTTGGTACTTGTCAATGTCTCTAGGTCTGTACATGTAGCCCTGTAAATATGATGTCCTTTTGTGTTATCTGTTGTTTTATGTTCATGTTGTAACCTACTTGCTGCCATGTTGGACAGGTCTCCCTTGAAAAAGAGATCGATGATCTCAATGAGACCATCTGGTTAAATAAAGGTTTAAAAAAAAAAAAAATGTTTTTTTTTTAATCGCGGTAGATTTGGTCAGTCTCACGACGGTATTGAGATTACCGCGATATTCGATATATCGTTACATCCCTAGTTTTATCCTGCTCTATTGCACCTTTTATAATATAAATAAAATGGAGAAACCATCATGACACCAAATGTCCCCAGGGGATTAATAAAATATCATGATTCTGAAATATGATAGGGAAACAAACACTATGTAATATTTAGTGTAAAGTGTTTAATTGACAGTATGTTTTACATGCAGCCATTAGGGGGACTGTTGCTTTCTTTGTGATTGTCCATATATACCTATTAATATAATGTCACGCAGACGGCTGCCAGATGCTGTTGTACAGTAACACTTCATAATCCAGATGTTACTTTCATTACTGCTGCCATGACACATCATTATCGCTCTCTCAATGTATGTGTGTGTGTGTGTGTGTGTGTGTGTGTGTGTGTGTGTTCACTACCCTCTCTCTTCACCTCAGTCTCCCTCCATCCCACTTTGTCTTTGTTTACCTCTCTATTGACTCCCTCCTCTTTTTTAGCTTCAGCCTCTCTGTCTCTCTCGGAGCCGGTTTGAAGTCTACCAGTAGGGGAGTGTGTGTGGGTGAGGACGCCCTGCAAGGTCCTTTGTATTGAAAATGAGTTTTATATTTTTCAAGAGGCCAGCAGGTAGTCACTGCCGGTGTGTGTGTGTGTGTGTGTGTGTGTGTATTCTTTTTCTTTTTCAATAGATGAAAGCAGATGTGTTAAAGCAATTGTATCGGTTTTGAATTGTTACCAGATAGTCGTATCTTGATCTTAAGTGAAAAACAATATTTCCATCATGTGAAGTAGTGTAAAATATAAAAAACATATAAAGAATACCAAATTGACATGAGTAGTGCTTTAGTAAACGTACAGTTACATTGCACCACTGGGTTTATGCTGTCTTTGAACACAACACTGGCAGACATCTGTGAGATGAAGATGCAGCTCTGAGCTTTGTAAAAATAATGTAAAGAGTGCTGTGCTTACGAATTTGTGTGCACTGCTTCTGTCACACTTATAAGAGCACAGTGTGCATGGTTGTGGTTTCTAAATCTCAATCTCTGTGAAATTGGGCATGTGAGCACAAGCCCGCTTCCCACTCTCGGGTATCATAATAAATGGATGTAGACATGCCTGGAATCAACACCTGTTTTGGGGTGTGTTGAACACGTACATTTTCGTAGATAAAGATATAGGACAATGGCTTGTCAACCTCTGCTGACCACAGTAATCAAATTCATCAAATGCTGTTTTGTTTGTAAACCGCTGATTATATTAATCATTATATTCAGTTCCCATGTGGCCATCAATTATTTGTGTGATTTATAATGGTCTCCTCTTGAATCAATTTCATTTGAAATGTCAAGTGCTGCTACAACCCTACAAAATATACCAACCCCTAACTATACGTATGTGTGGTTGCACTCACACCAACATTACAAACAGCAATATTTCAATCGAATGGACATGTTTCCTTATTTGCTCACAACTGCAGAACAACATTTGGTTAACATTTTTGTGAACATTTAAGTGAATTTGCGCACTTTTCAATTATGAATTGTCTTAACAGAACTGGCCTTTTGAGAGGGAAAAGAGCTCAAAGCTTAGCGGTGTTATGGCTAGCTAGCACTATCATGCCCCCAGCTAGCTAACATGTTAGCATTTAGCTAGCAAGGTTTGCCATCTGAAGTTATTTCACTCAGCTTCAAGCAGCTTTTTTACGTAGCACATACAAAACATCCACAAGCATGCCAAATAAACACAGACTACATGATTGAGCATTGACACACACATGTTCAGTGTCATGTTCGTATTTGGCAGCAGATACAAAATGTCCACAAGCATTTAGATAAACAAAGGCTTAATGTGACTTAACATTAACACACATGCTTAAAAGATAACATATTTACATGCTAGTGGATGTAAATGAGCAGCAGATGATGCGTGTACACAGGCAGTATGTAGATGAAAGCGTGCAGCCTGTTATTTTTTGCATCACACACACACACACACACACACACACACACACACACACACACACACACACACACACACACACACACACACACACACACACACTCAGACACACAGGTGTCCTTCACATGTCAACATGTATGACTGTGCTGCATGCTTCAGTGCGCTGTGAAGCATGACAGATTTTCTTCCATCTGTGATGCTGCTCCATAGGTTGCTGTGCTGGTGTTTGTGTGCGATTATGTAACGGTTTCTTCTGTTCCTGTTGTGGTTATGATGGCTCACGTTTTTTTTTCTCCTTTTCCCCATACCCTAATTAAAATGATTACATTGGCATGCAGCTAGAAAGAGAGATGATTAAAAACATGTCTCTTTCATGCTTTTTTTCTCTCTCTATTGCTAACCACGCCACTCTCCTTTTCTCAGTGCTGCGTTTGACACTGTTGACCACAACATATTACTCGACCGACTAGAAAACTGGGTGGGACTTTCGGAAACAGTTCTAAATTGGTTTGAATCCTACTTAAAGGACAGAAAAAACTTTGTTTCTATAGGTAAATACACATCTGAGTTGACAAATATGACATGTGGGGTACCTCAAGGCTCCATCTTGGGGCCTCTTCTCTTTAACATCTACATGCTACCACTGGCTCAGATAATGAAAAACAACACAATAAGTTACCATAGCTATGCGGATGACACACACATTTACGTAACAATTTCACCAGGAGACTATGCTCCAATTCAAACACTGAGTAAGTGCATTGAACAAATCAATGACTGGATGTGTCAGAACTTTCTCCAATTAAACAAAGATAAAACTGAGGTAATGGTTTTTGGAGCCAAGGCAGAACGTTTAAAAGTTAGCGCTGAGCTTCAGTCTGCAATGTTCAAAACAACAGATAAAGCCAGAAATCTAGGTGTAGTCATGGACTCTGACCTGAGTTTCAACAGTCACATTAAAACAGTTACTAAATCAGCCTACTATCACCTAAAGAATATATCTAGGATTAAAAGACTAATGTCACAGCAGGATTTGGAAAAACTTGTCCATGCTTTTATCTTCAGTGGACTCGACTACTGCAATGGTGTCTTCACAGGTCTCACTAAATAATCTAATAGAAAGCTGCAGCTAATTCAGAACGCTGCTGCTCGAGTCCTCACTAACACTAAGAAAGTGAATCACATCACTCCTGTTCTGAAGTCTTTACACTGGCTTCCTGTGTGTCAAAGATTATATTTCAAAAATAATGCTGCTGGTTTATAAAGTTTTGAATGGTTTAGGCCCAAAATACATTTCTGACCTACTGCTAATTTATGAACCATCCAGATCTCTCAGGTCTTCAGGGACTGGTCAGCTTTCTCAAATCAAATCAAGTTTTATTTATATAGCACATTTATAAACGATTTTTGGTCGAGCCAAAGTGCTGTACATATAATAAAATAGCCTACAGTAGAGACACTTTACAGCTAATACAATAGCACAGATTGTTCAGAATATCAGTATGAGAAAAACGACACCCTCTATCCTTAGACCCTCACATCGTACAAGGAAAAACTTCCGGAGAAAAACCCACAGTTTAAGGGAAAAAATGGGAGAAACCTCAGGGAGAGCAACAGAGGAGGGATCCCTCTCCCAGGACGGACAGACGTGCAATAGATGCCGTGTGTAAATCGAAGAGATAATACATTTTACAGCATAGGTAGCATAGCATAGTTCTGTCCCCAGAACATGGAAAAGCAGCGTTCAGTTATTATGCTCCAAATATCTGGAACAAACTCCCAGAAACCTGCAGGTCCGCTGTAACTCTGACTACTTTTAAATCCAGGCTAAAGACTTTTCTTTTTGCCGCTGCTTTTAATTGAACTATTCACATCTTAAACTGCACTGTAACTTTTATCCATGTATTTTTTCTTTTAATGTTTATTTTATTATCTTTTCTTTTTAATGACTGATTTTAAATGCCATTTTCTTAATGTCTTTCATTTTTTGTAAAGCACTTTGAATTGCCTTGTGTTGAAAGGTGCTATATAAATAAACTTGCCTTGCCTTGACTTTCACTTTGTTATGTATCCGGGTGTACTTTTCTTAGCTAGATTGCAATTATACATCAAGAATATGCATATTTCAGAAGCTTTGAGCAATACACTCATGACACGCACTGCACATGTACAGCAGATAAGTGCCTGTGTTGCTGCAGGGGGAAGCCCTCTGAAGGAAGACTTGCAAGGGTATCCCCCTCCTCACATACGTCAGCGGGATGTAATAAGAAGAGTCAATTCCCCAGAGATAAGCGAAGAGAGAAATATATGCGGGGGTGGATGGACAGTGCAACGAGCTTTGATTGATCACAGGAAAAGGTGCAATAGAGTAGGAGAAAAACAGACAGAAAGAACTGTTCGCTGAGTTTGTTGTTTTTATTCATTACTTTGGAAGCGTTTTTGATGTGTAATGTTTCCGCTGATTCTCAAGATATCGCTTGTCAATCAGAAGGCGCGAACAGGACTCCGATATTACTTTCCTTGCGGTTTTATCAAAGATGTTTTTTGTAGATGCTGTGGTTTTCTTTGTCTGTTTAGCCATGTATGCTCTTGCTGCTCCCACCCCCCTTTTCCATTATGTAATGCACCATACATTGACTGATTAATGAAGCATAAACCAAGCAAAATGCTTCAAAAATCCTTCTCGAAGATTTTATGAACTTTATAGCGGGCTATATTTAATATAAATATTAAGAAAAAGTGGCAAAGGGTTTTAAATGACTTCTTATCCTGCAAAATCCTACCCAGTATAGGATCGAGAAATGGTCGCTGATGGAAAAGGAGATGAGAAAAGCAGGAAAAGGCTGGATGATGAAAGCGTAGGAGTCAGAGTGGAGGGGATGGGGGGATGGGGAAGCGTTTGGGACGGCCAAAGAATGGAAGGCTGACTGTGGACTATTGATTTAGACTGTTGGCCACGCGTATTGTATAACCAAATTAAATCAGTGAAGATAGATGTTTTCTTTTCTGTTATTTGTACCCTTCTGGATTTTGTGACCCAATGTATTGTCCACATAATAGATTTAAAATAATCAGTAAAGTTACAAGCTCTGGACTTTATTGTGTAATAAAAGGGAAGCGGACAAAATCAGATATTTTCCCTGAGGTAGAATCTGCTGCTGAGTTCGGGTAAACTAAGCAAATCTGACTTTGTGGCTTTTCTACACTCAGCTGAACGTGGTGTGAAACTGGAGCCAGCATTAGCAGAAGTCCTCATGGGAGCCATTTTGGGGCCAAGCCTTTGGTAATAAGGATCCAAGCTCCAACTCTGAACATGACTGAGAGGACGGGGGTTGGGACAGACAGGTGGGAGAGACAGACAGGTGTTGAGGAGCTTTTGCTCACAGCTGAGAATGAATGGACACACACGAACATCAACATATCCTTGAACTCTTGTAACGACTTCAGCAGGTCCTGATGACAGTTATTTCTTAACAAATTGAGATTTGATTAGGTTAGACGACATTCTTGTATTATACTTTGAGTATTAACATTTTCTCCCGTTTGGTACTTCTAGTTCTCTAATTTTAAGAGGGAAATATTAAGCTTTTTCTAAAATGATTTAACACTTTCAGACACTAGATACAAATACACACATGGTGCTTGTATGATAAGATACAGTACTCTGCTAATTATACTAAGTATTAAAACAGGTTCAAGCTGACAAACAAGATTAAAATGCCCTTAATGTAATTGTTTGTGATAAAAACAACATAAAACTGTTGAATAATAATATATTACTTTAAAAAGAGACATTCTGCATAATGAGTACTTTTTTATACAGTAACATTTTGAATTCAGGACTTTAACTTTTCTTGGAGTATTTCCAGTGCATAGTATTTTCATTTTAACAAAAGTAAAGGACCTGATCACGTTTTCCTCTTTGCATAAAACAGGAAAGTTTGATTTGTCTTAAGAAGACTCATTTAAACCGTTTCTGTATTGGGCCCTCCATAAGAAAACTCTCTCTCTCTTTTCTAACGCGGTATGACCAACAAAAAGCTAACTATCATCCTTTCTAAAAAATGTTCCATTAAACTAAGTTCGCCACTTTTGAACAGAACCCGCGAGTGTCCCCATTGTCCCTTCACGACTTCAAACTACTCTTTAATTGGCTTTTGGGGACACGGCTCCGCTGCCAAGGGTCCTGAAGGAGAACATCAACCTTTTGGCAAATTATTATTTTAATCAGCTTAGCCTTGTGCGACGGGAAGGTTGGCAGCTCCATCGCATTTGTGTGCCCAGCGTTTATTCGGTGTGTTCTAGCGTGGCTGATGCTTCACAGTGATCTGTGAACTGCACAACAGCTCCAGGGCAATGCTGTTCAATAAAGCCTGCATCAGTGGCAGTGTTTACAGCCAATCCTACCGTATTATGTTTGATTAATAAAAGAGGACATTGGCTAAGACGTCGGTTGACTGAACTTTTAACATAACAGAGAGATCTTTGAGTAGAAGTTGCGACCAAATTGATGAACGTTTGCTATCTTTGATTATAAATGAGAACACATCGGTTTTTTTTTTGGCCCCTTTTTAGGTGAAAACATTCGCTGTCATTTGATTGGCAGTAAATACGAATTCTTAGGTTTTCATCAAATGTTTCATTCTAGGTTTTATGACGACTACAAATTACGAATCCATTTTAATCTACAAGGAGACAAATTACAAAGGTCAGATAGCCAAACATGACATAATGTCATTGGAGATAGATGACCTGCGTCGATTTATGGTTGAATTTAAATCAATAGGGGATCAAAGTCCGGTCAGTGTGCCAGTGGACGAGTGGCAGTCAGCAGGTTTACTCTTAAACTGGAATTTCCCTGGATTATCAGTGTTTTGTATGTTTCAATGCAATACATATATCCACTACTTTGATTTTTAACATTTAAACTATTTACTTAGACGATTGACGTGAATTCATTAGCATCATAGTGAAGCTGTGATGAAGTGTTGGCCATAGACATACATTGGCTGATTTTGCAGGGAGTGAGGCTGCTCTCATCTCTGGTGTGTGTTGTTTATTTACCAGCTGAAAACTAAACAAGATACTCTCAACATTCTGTTTCCATAGTAACAAACTGACACTGTCTAACTGTCACTGTGTTAGTGTGGATGTAAAACAGCACAGAAGAAGCACAAAAGTAGTTTGCTATAGTTTTTAACCACAGACCATGGTGAATACTGTCCCTAGAGACATTTGTAAAAACAATCGCTGTTTTTGTTACAAGGGGCTGGAAATCAATGGAGAAACTGAGGACTGGAAGTCAATTTAGGGGAAACTCAAACAGTATGTGTGTCTTGGAGAGCCCTGAAATTCCATATATGGTCAGATTCAGCTGAAATTTCTACTTTCCTCGTATTTTTCACCAAGTCAAACTATTGCTATTTTGGAACAGACCTACAGTATACAAATAGTATCTTCCTAAATGTTGCATCATTCTGTGTTAGATAGATGGATAATAAAATAGATACTTTATTAATCCCAAATCGGGGAACGTTACATTTAGATTGTAAAGCAGATGTTAGCCCCATTGAACTCTCGAAAATCTAAATATTAACCCAGTTCAATAAATCGCTAGTTGCCGTGTCATTTGAACAACCAGTTATTGTGCCACATGCAGACTTGAGGCCAAGTACAGCAGGATCAGCAGAGTATAGATTATATTTTTCATATGCCTCTGTATGTATGTGCATAAAGATTAAGGGATTACAATTTGGCCTTTCAATTCCATGATGCACCCTTTCTGTCTGCATAATGTGTAGACTTTGCTAAAGGACTTAGTCTAAGTTTGAAGAAGAATTGGTATAAAATCTAATCGTCCTCCTGCCTCACAAAATATAGAGAAACAAAGCATTGATGCTGTGAAAAATAAAGTTTATCAGGACTGGACATTAATATTTTAGTAGTATAATGTGTCTTAATAAATAATAAAAAGTGAGATCAACTAGTTATCATTTCAAACCACGGTTATTTTACAGCTTGATGGACACTTTAATATTTATTGGACCAATAAGATACACAGTATTGTTGTATCTGCTTTTCATCAAATATTCATTAAATCAAAAATACATCACTCAAGACACTGCCAAACATTTTTTATACGATACATGACACAAGGGATTTTACACTATTGAATTTACTTTTTAAATTGACAAAAAGCGAATGTGACGCAATACTTTTTTTGTGTTCCTGGATAACGTGACGATCTGGCATTAACTCTTGTAAGCACCTTGGTTGTCTTGACATCAATAAATGCAAAATTCTTTTTTCATTTTCATTACTTCCGTCCTAAAGACTATAGGCTTGCGTTTGTTCTGCGCAGTGACATCTGCTCCCTCTCCAGAGGGAACAAAAGCAGCACTGGTAGTTAAACCAAGTTTTATTGTTTTTTTCCTGAGTGCCAGAGTAAGCGATCCACCAGGAACACACAGATGACTTTTCTGACTTTGTTGCCCTGCCCAAATCTCTCAAAAATCTGTCAAATGAACTCTGTGGGATTCAATTCAAAAGTGGAGCCCTTTCATCCTCCCCATCCTAACATCTATTGCTGCCCAGTTTCTGCCAGGTTCTTGTTATGGTGTTTAAGTCAGCATATGCTCCTAGTGAGGATCCTAAATCTACAGCATTAAACTCTACCCCAGCATAAATGTCCGCTCAACACCCTGTCTTCTTCAATCTTTGATTTTCAGCCTTTCCCTGAAACACTCTTCATTAAATATAGTGTATCTCGTGATCAATCATGCAGGCAGCATGGGAGTTTAAATTAATTGTAAAGATCAGAACGCCTATAAAGAACTGACAGACGCAACAAAAGGTACTAAACCTTGACGCTTAACATGTTAACTGCAGAACATATCAATTGTGTGTGCAAATACTGTGTTTTCCCAATGTTGGTAACGTGTTTTCATTCAGTGTTTTTCAGCATGATGAAACTGACAGAAAATGTTTAACACAGGAAGATGGCAAGTTCCAAGGTGGCTGATTTACACTGCTCACCGCACACACACACACGTTTTACAAACGTTTGTGTATTTTACATCCGATGAAGTATTTTTCGTGCTAAGCAAGGTGACTTCCTGCTGACTGTTGAGTATCATGAGCTACTCTTGTCCACTAACAAGGGATATTTGGTTCAGATTTTCAAAATCAAATTACATAATTGGATATTTTTTCAAAAAAGGCTGATCTGGCACGGATGGCCTAAATCAGATATCATAAAACATAAAGAAATTCTAACCAACACGACAGTTGTCCCCAAAACAAAATTGTTTGTAATATGGCTCTTTGAGACTTTTATCATTATTGAATTGGTCATAAGAGTCATTTTGAGTGTATGAGTTATGTATTGAGTTCATTTGGCGTCATGTGTCCTGCAATTACAAATATGGCCACTGCTCAATATCATCTTGCAGCCCAGTTTCTCTTTTATTGTTTTACCCACTTTCTCTGTTATTGTGTTACCCACGGTTTGCAGCACCCCAAAGTGTAGTGGAAATCCCGAAATGCAATCTGCTCAACCCAACAGACATGAATTAACCTCAGGGGAAATAAAGGCTAAAGGTCTATACACTTTTTTTTTTTAACTGAGAAAATAGAGACACAATTGATCTCTCTTAACTCTCATTGTATATAGTGTTTTCATACATAAGCACTTAGTCACTATGGCTACACATTCAAGAACATAATAGAATAAATAATACATAAAATAATAATAATAATGACGTTTCCTTGTGTTTCTGTGGCATACTCCCACAGAGGGTATGGGCTAATACACGTTTCATTCCATCTCCATTATCTTCTGCTGACTGCATGGTGATGCATGAAACACAGCGGGGCGTGCGCGCCCGGCTTGGCTCTTCCTGGCTTTTTTTTCGCGCGTGTGTGTCTCCTACTGTGCGTTACGTTCCTATAGCCGGACCGTCCACGTCACGTGTCAGGACTCCCGAGTCCTGGGCCAAGTTGCTCTGTGTCAGATCATCCACGGAGCTTCAGCACGGCTCGACCCTGGCGCGCATCTCCGCTCCACGCTGCGTAAAACAACACCTCGGCGAGGATGGACGGATGGATGGTTGCATGGATGTGGATAGCAAATGAAGACCGCTTCAAGTGATTCTTTCATTACTTCCAGTGATTTTTCTCTTTCTTTTTTACAACGTCTTTCGGATTACCTTTTTGATCTGTGAAAAGCAAAAGAAGTGAGGAGATTTGCAGAGAGGAAAGAAAGAAAGGAAAGGGAAGCTCCGGGTTGCTGGGAAAGGCTGGGTGCGCTAGAAACACGGAAAGTCACGGATCATGCTTATTGGAACTTCCGATTCCGTCTCGATAAGGTATTTTTAAATCATAAACTTTTCCTCTTTGCCTTGTAATGTTTTAATTGCCATCGAGTCCAGGATTGAGTCCACTTTTTAATGGCGAAAAAACTAAAACACAGGTGATGGGCGCTCCATTCTCTTTTAATTTCCTTTGACACCATTTGAAACGCGTAAGTACTTTTCAACAGCTATCCTAATTACTGCATGTTTCACATGTTCCCTCCTTTTTGTCATACACTCCCTTCAGGAGAGCATACAACTGCCTCAAGCGTCAGATGCGCTTCTCTCTCATAACGGCAAACAATGGACAACAAAGCCCATTAAAAAATAAATAAATAAAACCGTAAAAGATAAAAGTCTGTTAGCTGGATTATGGTGACTAATGTTTCCTGCTCGATGTTATTGTACTTATTATAATAATCAGGATTAGTGTGGCATTTATTGTGTTTTTTTTTCTTTTTGCGCATTCCCTGCCCACCATTGCGTGGTGTGGGCTAAAAACCTCCAGTAGACCAGAGACAGAGCAGTCCATCTGTTCAATCACATAGCAACAGGAAGAGCGAGGGAGAGCAAAAACAAATCCCCAGTATTCCCATTATATCACAATATAATTATGGGGCATTGACAGTTTATTACTTTATTGCTATGGATACATAAATGTGTTTCTAACTATGTTGGCACTGAAACAGCAGATCTTTGTTGCTGAACGCTCAGTTTACTGTATTTATTAATTGTTTATATAATCAGACAATATTTCTTAGATGTTCTAAAAAAGAATCATAGTGTTGTATTTTCTATCTCAGCTAGTTCATTTTAAGAAAAAGCCTGGAGAGATGTTTGATATGAAAGCTTATGAAACGCTTCAAACGCTGCCAGGTTAGTTAACGAATATTGATAATCTGTGTGTAGATGTATTGGACGCCAGTACTTTTCCCGCTGAGGGATTAAAGGAGAAATGAGAGTGTTTATTTGGCTCATTATGCGTCTCCAATTTCTCTTTGCAAAGTTGATCTCTCTCTTCCACCCTCCTTCTTTTTTCCGTCACTGTTTCTCTGCATTTCTGCAAATGTTCTTTCCTATTCTCCGTGTCTCCCTGTCTCATCACATTGTTGTCCTTCTTTCCACCCCTCCCACTGCACACCTCTATCTAACCCCTCTCCCTCTGACCCCCTCTTCAGAGTGGCTCTGCCTGATGCTCTATCATGACTGATGGCGAGGGGAGAGTGCGCTTTCAGTTCGCAGAGAGCCCGGAGGGGCAGGTGCGAGAGGAGGTTCAGGAGGAGGTGAGGCTCGCCATACCTTCGGCCTACAGGAACGACGCCCCTGGTCATGATGCTGACCCCGGAGGAGGCCACGATGAGCAAGAGGAGGAGGAGTCGGAGGTGGATACGAGGAGGAGTCGGACTGGTCGTGGCGATGGAGCGGAATGGAGTCCTGAGGTGCAGGAGGACCAGGAACCGGAGCTGGAAGTTGGACCAAGATTGGGAGTTCGCATTAGGACTCCTATTCGGGATCCAGACTGTATCTCCGAGGAGGAGGAAGTGCAGCCGTACCCCGCCCTGGCCCCCGTGGCCTTCCTCTGCCTAAAGCAAACAACAAGGCCTCGCAATTGGTGTCTTCGTGTCGTCTGTAACCCATATCCTTTCACATGCTGGAAACCTAAATCTGTCCGACGCCTGGTAAGACCAAATATGTCCTCACTCCCCAATGTGTGAGCATTGCCAAGCTGACACATTTCCCTTGAATCCAAGGTATGTGATTCACATGCTTTTAAGTGCAAACATGATGCTGTTGCAAGCCTTTCTATGTGTTCTCATGAGACTAAACAATCACCAGTAGCAGGCGCCACACTGGTGAAATCCATCTGCTCATTTGTCCAATCAGTATGGATGAATCTCTGCCATTGTTTGGGCCTATGAGATGAGCAATGTTGTGTGGCTCTATGTAGGAATGGCTTCTCTTCTTGCAGTTGTCTTGAGCTTGTCTTCATTGGGAAAGTCAATGCAGAGTTTCTCTCCTGCGCTGGCTTGAGATTTGGATGGTTTATATTTTAGACTTGTGTACTGATAGTGCTTCTCTGTATGGCGGATCATTCCAGGGATTTAGCCATTGACTTGGTCAAACCACATTGGTACAAAAGAAAGTGTTTCCTATATAGAGGCCATTGACAGAAAGTACAGTCACATTTAGTAACATATTTGTACTCATTATGTATATCTTTTCAGCTGTCGTACATTTTACTAAGCAATGTTTCTGGTTTTACTTTCATCCTTGTTGTTATAGTTTACCTTGGTTTATCTTCAGTGGGGATTTAAAGTGCTTGATAGCATCACTCAAGTTGTTTTGGGATCAATTTCAAAGTTATTAGCCCAATGTGTTTGAAATCCCCCTTTTATTAATCACCGTGTGCAGATTAAATACTATCTTTGAGCTGACAGTATCCCTCTCTCACATTTTCTGGCTGCCATTTGTGCCATAAATCATTCATTTTATTATAAGAATGTCGAAATATTCCAAGTTAAATCAGCTTTTAGCTGCTTATGTCTGTTTGAGTGTCTATTATTACCCCTCAGCTGCACATCCCGCCTGAATAATTTTCATCTGTGGGATGTTTTAACACACTGGAGCAAAAGAACAGAATGTGCATCCAAATCTAAGCTCTATGAAAATAATTTGAAGATGAACCACTGCAATATTCTTTCAATCCTGATGCAGCAAAGTGGGCGGTGTAAAAAAACGAAACGAGGACTTGCGTCATATTTATTTCCTGAGAACATTCCTTTGTACCTGGAGTCAAATCTGCAGGGTGCCAATTATAACACAAAAAAATGATAACATGAAAACCTATTCTTCCTCCTCAGACCTTTGCTTTGTCTTCAGGATGCTTGCAGGTTATATCTGTTGAGTGACTGCACCAGGACTGCATGATGTTTTTAGAAGTGGCAGCTGGGAGTTGGAAGGGTGCATCTTTTGGAGGAGGATCTTGACAAGGTGTTTGAGGTAGATACTGTAGACAGACCTTTAGATACACATGTGTGGATGTGTTATGAGCACATAGCTGGAAAGCTGCTCAAGGAAATGGAGTTGTGTGGATTCAAATTGACAGTTGGACGTGGGTCAAACCAACGTCGATCGTTCTAAATTGGTAAATGTGTGTTTTTCCAACTCTCCTTCAGGACTCTGGGAATAAGTGCTACCTGGCTTGAGTGAACTGACGTTTATATCAGGATAGCATTATTAATATCTGCATCTCCAATATGAAAATAGAATCTGAGTCATCATGTTCTGCCACGCCCCATGGGGAAATAGTAATTAATTGATCATAGACCAATTGTGTTTTTTATTTCACCTTTCCTGTCTGTTATTACCCTTATCTTTCAATCTCCATGCCACTTGTAAAAGGTATTTGTTCTGTTATACGTTTGAGGCCTGAACCTCACTAATGAGTTATCAAAGTGTTCCCTACTGAGCCATTATACATCTGTTTTCACAGATTGAATAGAAGTCTCCTGGATGAGTAACCTGACATTTAATGTGTTGAATAGTTTTGTGTATTTAAGGTTCGATTTGTGGCCAAACATCCTCTACTCCATCAGGTGTCCCTGAGCGATACAAAGCATCTATAAGGTCTTTGTTTTGCAGCCGGCTACCACAACACACTCCTAGGGAATTTCCCTTTGGGGATCAATATCAAAGTATCCGTACTGACGCTCAAGTACCAAGTCATGGGGATGAAAGGCATGTTATTCTCTCTTGCATATCGCTGCTTGGTGTAGTTAATGGTGGATACCCCTGCAGTATGAGCAGTTGCGTCTTAAATTGGTGAGAAAAAAAAATAGAATTGGCAGACCTGCGCAGGCATTTTGGAAATCCTACAAGTGCACATCTTGTTGGCTGTTTCTTTTAATGGCTGGGATTCTGGCCAAGCCTATTTCCTCTTACGCTGGTGCTTACACAAGGACTGAAGGTGTGTTTAGATATTTCAAAGCAAGGAGACTACTGTTATTGCTGTTTTTGAACAGGTTTTTCACTTGTTTTATTTGAGAGTAGAGAAGAGAAAATTAAAACTAAGGTACAGGGTAAAGCTCTGTGGCTGCTGAAGTAGGTTCCTAATAGCAGATGCTCCTATGGTGAGCACATCCTGCCTGACGTCTAGTCCTGATCACATTTCTGATGTACTGCTGATTGTTGTTTGGTGACAGCTAGGACTGTGTGTTCCAAGACAGCATGGCTAATAAATGACACACACACACACACACATGCTCCACATTGCATTATTGTTTAAACTTGAACCAGGTTGTGTCATAAGAGCTGATTTGATTGGACAGCTCTCGGTGTTTTTGTTCCTCCGTGCATTGCGAGTGTGTGGGTGTGTGTGTAGGACCCACTGTGTAAGCATTGCAGAGTTGGTGGTCTACAGTGGGCTATGTAAATATTATTCTTAGCGTAAATTCTCTGCCACTCATCCACACAAAAGGTATGCAGACATTGTTTGAATTGTGCATTTGGAGAGACAAAGAGATAAAGTAGGTTTTTATTGCCATACATTATGCTAACATGATGGATATTAAACGATCAAAGAGTTAGGGTTGTTTAAGGAAAATTGAGATTCCTAGAATGACTAATCTAGATTTTTTGAACATGTGACAAAAAACAGCTCAATAGTTGCGTTCAATTACAGCGTTTATCCTTTATTATGTTTATTATGCTCATCATCATTGATCCACTGGCCTGTTCTCTTGTCATGTATAAACATTTAAGGAAAATGCATCTGTGTTCAAGCTGCAATTACAGCAGTGAGCTATTGATTGTTTTATTTACTGCTTTGCTTTTGACTCTGCCGCCATTCCACACAATATAAAGATGAGACTTTCATAGATTCTTTGTATTGCTGCTCACTTTAAAAAAGGCTTAAAGACAGATGACCACTTTAAAATTAAAGCCAAAATATTTCCCAACGTTTTTGAGGGTCCATGTTTGTTTAGATAGCTAGATATGTTCAAGGTCGTTAGTAGCTGAATAGCGACTGTTTTTTAGTGTTGAAGACATCTTTAGATTTTTTATACATCATAGGTTTTCAAACATTAACTAGTAAAAAAGGGTCTGGGAACAAGGTTTCAATCTTTGAAAGTGTAGGGCGGAAAAACAATGAGTTGAGTTGGTGTTTGCGGAAATGTTCTTGAAAGTAACTTTTATCAAATGAAAATGTAGTCTCAGTCCCTCTGGGTTTTGAACATTGGTTATCCAAATCTCATGAAGGATATACAAATCATTGTTGACTTGGTGGTGTGCCCTTCATTTTTGTTATGATCTTAAAACTGAAACAATTAATTAATTTGTTCACCAAATTCGCCATTCTCTTAACACATATTGCACCAGTTGCGATTTAAAGGGGACCTATTATGCAAAATCCACTTGTTCCTGTCTTTTCTACATCAACATGTGTCCCCTCTTCTTCATGTCTTTTCTACTTCAACATGTGTCCCCTCTGTGTAAAGAAATTCTGGAAGTTTCAGGAAAAAAGATTCTCTCTCTTTTTGTCCTGATCCATTTATATAAAAACCTGTCTGAAAATTAGCGGATCAGATTTTGTCCACTTCATGATGTCATAACGATTTTTTGGCTTGTGTAACCATTAGCCAATCACCAACCAAGGTAACCCCCCCCCCCCCACCTTATCACCTGAATCTCCTCCTAGAGCACCATTGTGCTCTTTTTAGCCAAAACTCTCTCAGAGGGGCGTGGGGAGTGGCTCCTTATTTTCAACTAAAGTAACAGACAGAGAATCAGCACCTTTGAAACAGGGCTGAAACAGAGGGGATTATGGGTAATGCTGCAATGACCTGTTTGGTATTTCGTGCCAAACACTTCATTTGTCTGCGCCATCTTGAGTAGCGTCCCAGTGGCCTTATTTGTGCCGGAGGACCGAGGGTTGAGGAGGGTCCTCAGAAACTCGCCCCGCCCCCTTGCTGTGTATCGCTCACTGATTGGTTGATGCAGCGCATGCACTGATCTGATGCTTCTTGACATAAGAGCAGTTTAACAGCAGAGTGAAGAAAACACATGAACCTCACGGGACTCACTCCTCAGTTTATACCGTGTTTTGTTTCAATTCATGTTTCGTTTAGTTACAAATATGTGATATATCTGAACAGCAAAGTGGAGAAAAATCTTTTTATTAATTTATTGGCAACATTTTCATGATCGCTTTTTTCGTTTTACATTTTCATTTATTGTCATTTCCATTCAGTCAGTCATTAAGTGCTATTTAAAATGTTAATTTGCTACATATCCAAACAAACAAACAAAGTGTGCAATCCAATGAATGTTAATCTAACTGAGTTTTGATAGATAACATATCTCTTTTTCTTCTCTCAATTATTTTATTTCTATTGTGCACTCTAATCAATATTAATCAAACTTCGTTTATACATTTTAAGAATGGCGTTTATCTTTTTTGAGAATGAGTTCTTATTTTATTTATTTGGGTCTACAACAGATGATGTTTATGTCATATGTGTACAAACAGAGGCAACGGGGACAGAGCTGGCTGCTGTCAGACGATCAGCTGTGCAGCATCATCACAAACGGACGTCGCTTCACGTGACGCTCCGGAGGAAAGGACGTCCCATTGCTCTTAAAGCTCATTTCCCTGCTTCTCGTGGTTTCCTTGCGTCTCTCCATGCTTCCCTGGTGGGAGGGACTAGTTGCAGGTAAACGACGCAAGTGAGGGACGCAAGGAATCCATTTAACCGAAGTGAGATGCAGCCATAGTCCAACCTGAAACCGGCTGTGTGCGCTCCTTTAAGAGTATCCCAAGCAGGAATCTCTCCAGTAGATAATGTAGTGCAGTCAATTACACCTGAATCGACTTGTTCAGCACTAACACCGCCTGCGACACTATCACTGATTGTAAGGTGTCGCTGGTTAGATGGTAATAATTTGATATACAGTGATTGGATCAGACAAGGTTAATCCATTACACACAAGTGGATTCATCATGCTATCTGTCTCTATTAGTCATCCTATACTCTAAACACGGTGAGAGCCACTCTTGCTTTTCGTTCCTAAATGGATACAGATGGAGCTGGGCTATGGACACATTTTTATTTTATTTATATTTACCACACATACAGAGAACAACCTTTTTGTGTTGGCTTTTTTGAAGGATTAGAGGCATTTATGAATGATATTCACCTTCAGACGAAGAGTTTGGATCAATTCATTCCACCTAATTTAAACATTGTGAGGGACCCCATTTAAAACAATCAAACACCTATTTGTCTATTCCAGGTTATGGCGCATTGAGCCAGCTGTGTAAAATTGGAGGGAGAATAAAGCCGACTGGGAGGGGGGGGGGGGTAAACATTGAAAGTTAGAACCTCCAGCATGAAGAATCTCATTAAAACATAGCCTGGATGAGTGTTTCGGTTGATAAGAGGCCTGACTGTTTGCTGCGGGGGGGAACAGCAGTGATAAAATGGCCCCTAATAAGCTCTGTCTCCAGGGCATAACGTTTGAATGGTCCCCTTCCTCCAACTCCCACAGAGATGTCAATTCTAAGGTCTCATTCCATGTGTTTGTACTGTGTGTTTGTGTGTGTGTGTGTGTGTGTGTGTGTGTGTGTGTGTGTGTGTGTGTGTGTGTTAAAATGATTTATTCGCAGCCGTGTGAGGGATAAAGAGATTTAGCCTTGATGACAGCAGGTTGTCCTTCTCTCGCTGCCACTCAGACTGGCATTCTGTAATGTGTGTGTTTTCCAACGCACACAGACAGGCTTCTTTGCATCTCTCCATCTTTGCCAGTCTCAGTGCTGGTTTCGCTCTCTTGATATTGAGGTGTGTGTGTGTGTGTGTGTGTGTGTGTGTGTGTGTGTGTGTGTGTGTGTGTGTGTGTGTGTGTGTGTGTGTGTGTGTGTGTGTGTGTGTGTGTGTGATGACCCAATACATTTGGCCTGTGCTCAGGATTACAGCAAATTGGGGGTCATGAGGTGTGTATCACTGCACAGACAGACGGATCCTGTCTCTCTGACGTATAACGTTTTGGCAATCCCTGCACATTCCTCACAGTGTGTGTGTGTGTGTGTGTGTGTGTGTGTGTTCATCTGTGTTTACAGTAAAGTGAGTCTGTGTTGTGTTCTGTTATTGAAGGAGGAAACTTCCAGCAATGACATGTTATCAGTGATATTACAAAAATATTAAAACAATTATAACAACTGTAAATTATTAAAATGCAAAACTACATGCATTTGTAATTTCATGTAAAGTCACAAAAAAAACAACATGGTGGAAACAGCTGAGCTTCATTTAAAACCTGCAAGTTATGCATAGCTTTCAAAATATAATTCATCAGAAAATCCACTTTACGATGCAATTTACAACGGCCTGTTCTTTTAACCGCAGCACGGTTGAATGCCAACTGTCAATTAGTAAAGCTGGAGGTCAATGCTTGTTCAGATACATCATTTACATATGACAGTTTTTTGTTTTGCCAATAACAGGCTTTCATGTAGGAACCATTGTCATTCAGCTGTTAGTTTTTATTAAACGAAAAAAAGGGTTTGTGGAAGACATGTTTAAGATATGATTTTGATTATGCTAAGTTATCAAAAAAGCATTCTTTTGTTACCAAAACTCAAATTGGCACTGTAACAGCCACATTTCAAAATGATTTCCAGCCCTAACTAGATCATTATGGTTTTTGTTCACAGATGACATTTCAGAGACTGTTTGCCGGCCCTCCAGGTGTTTCTCAATGTGTATGTCGGTGTGTGCGGGCACGCTTTGTGGATATGTGCGCATGATATACAGTAAGGTGTGTGTGTTGTTGGATTACTTCCAGTACAGTAGGATCTTTGTTTATCCTCAGGCTCATTGTTTACAGACTCTCAAAATGATCTGGAACTAATAGCACTGACTTTCATGTGCGTAAACGCAGGGTGTACAGTGTGTATGTGTGGACTCGACAGATGCATGTGTGTGTGCATTCACACACTGAGCATGTGTTTATGCAGTGACCCTCTCCTGCCTCAGGCTCTGAGTGGATGACTCTACAAAGCACTCCAGAGTGTGTGTGTCTCCACCTTGGTGTGTGGGTGCCGAAAGCTGGTGGCTGTTAAATTAAGATTGACATTTGCTGTGGTTCGACATTTTTGAAAATGTCCTGTTTGGCTTTCTTGCTGAGAGTTAGACAAGAAGAGTGATACCCCTCTCTGAAAGCTGCTGCTAGTAGCTAGTTAGCTTAGCACAAAGGCCTGAAAGAAACATCTAGCTGTTATAATACATATTTTTGTTTTTAAATTATTGCACATTTTTACTTTCAAATACATATTGTATTCTAAAATAAGTTCTGGTTCTGATTAAGGGAAAGCATTGTGGCCATAACTACAGTGGGATGCGTAGGAAGACATTACCTCATCATCAGCGTGCTTCATAAAGCTTCCTGCCAGCCAAAGGTTGTGGTTCATCAGAACATACTGATGAATCTGATTGGTCAAAGGTTAAAGGTAAATCTGAGTGAAGCTGCTGGTGTTCAGGGTCAGAGGGTTAATCTGTTAAGGGTTAGTCAATCGAGTTCTTGAACATCATCCTGCTGTTTCAAAACAGTAAAACAGGTCACTTCTGCCCTTGAGTTGTATAGAGAGGTGAAGTCCCGCCCATCTACTTCCGCCACATGGGACCTTATTTCGGAAAAATTATGTATTGAAGTCAATGGAGAGAGAAAGATTATTTTTCGATCCCGTTTGAATTGTGCCACGAATTACACTTATGATGTTTGTCAATCTTAAAAAATAATTTCCATGTCAAAAAAGTCACAGTTTGTCGTAAAAACTGTTGAAATATAAGACTGTGAAAAATATGCAACTAAAGACTACAAATCCCAGAGTCGCGTAAGTGATGTCATTAACGTTACACTCGTGTTACTCACAGACACCTTGTAAAGCCGGTCCCGCATGCTGGCTCTTACAGAACCGACTAACTCCCCTTGTGTATGTACAGCTCTCAACGTGCCCAGACTTGTAGTGATTTTCACCTCTTTTAATACTTTTCGCCTCATTCTGAAAGAAAGAAGTGAAATGTGTTAACGTGACGGCCATCTTGGTGTTGGTGACGTGTGGGAGGCCAGAGATGTAGTTCATTGAGTGGTTCACACAAAAAAATGTGTTACTTCACAGTTTTACGACACATTTAAAAAAAATGGACTTGCAAAATTATCTTTTAAATTGACAAACATCATATGTGAAAGATAATCTTTCTCTCTCCATTGACTTCAATAGGCCGACATACTTTTTCGGAAATAAGGTCCCATGGATAAAGTCCTCCTCATTACCCACAAAGCCCTCAACAATCAGGCCCCCCCCTACCTCACAGACTTGCTGCACCACCACGCCCCTTCCCGCTGCCTCCGTTCATCAGAAGCCAACCTCCTATCCATCCCCACCCGCACCAATCACCGGACCTGGGGGGACAGAGCCTTCTCCGTCGCTGCCCCCTCCCTCTGGAACTCACTCCCCCAACCCATCAGAGACTGCACTGACCTCACCACCTTCAAAAAACTTACAAAAACTCACCTCTTCAATCTGGCTTTTAATGTGTGATTGTTTACTATATATTTATTTGTTGTTCCTTCCTTTTCCCTTCACTATATCTGTAAAGCGTCTTTGAGCACCTGTAAAAGCGCTAACAAATTAAATCTATTATTATTATTATTATTATGGAGGTCCCCCGGAAAGGGAGGGACTTTGCCTCTCTATGGGTGTTTAACTATGCCTATAAATACAGACATCTATTTATCTAACCTATTCTATCAGTTTTTTGGCTATCATTCTTTTGTATTATTTCATCTCTTCTTTCTATGGAACATTTGAGTGTCATATTATTATTTTAGTTAAGTTAGGTTTTGTTTTGAAGGCAGCTTCAGGCACTTGGGGATTTGGCTATTTATCATAGACAGGTGGAGTGGTTAGTCCCAGGAGAGGCATATCTTTTTTCACAAGATCAAGAGAGGATGTTAAAGCTGTGTTTCTTTGTAGCCTACTGTTTGATTGTTAAAGGGAGAGAACAAATTAAACTGTGAAAATTAAATTCTTGCAAGGACAATGGAGCTACCTGGTGCCTCAGCAGCAGTGAGTTTGTTTTTTTCTTTTGTTTGCTTTTGCCACCTGAATGTCTAATTCCCTACACACTGCGTGTCTCTACACCGTCGGAGCGCTGCAGACAGACGAGTGCTACCTCTGTGACACACGCTGCCGCCAGACGTTTCTTTTCACCTGCCAGTATCCTGATACTATCAGACAATCCATTAATAGCTTCTCCGCCTTTTCACTGTACGTCTCCGCTCTTGTCCAACATTTGATTCCGATGTGTGATATCAGACCAAAACAGTGGAGGCAGATGGGGATTGATTTATAGTATAGAGAAGAAGGATAAACACAGCAGACTGTCTGCCCAGTCTGTGTCTCTCTGTCAGAGAGCTGTCAGTCACGTGACAATGCCTAGCTGATTGGCACTCCTTTGCTGTGGGAGGGCTTTTTGGCAGTTGTTGCCATGGCTACGCATCATGTTGATGATGGTGTAGTGTATGCTGTGTTTTCACAATCCAAAATCTGCCCTGTCTCTCATTATGGAAATCCATACTAGAAAAATGTCAGTTTCTTTCACATGAGACTCAGATAAATGACAGGATACAAGTGTTTGTGAGTGAGGGTAGCAGGTGGTGGGAAATCAGACACAGGGCAAATATTTTGGAGAGGAGACGAGAGAAGAAATGGTGGAAACAAATGAAGTTGTGGATAGAAAACAGACAGGTGAGGTTGAAGAGAGAGGAAAGGGAGAACAATAGCAGGATGTTAGAAAAATGGGAGCTTAAAGTCGAGACAAGAGAAAAGGGAAAAAAAATGTGATGAAACAGATAAATATGAGAACCGGGACCGAGAGAGGAGATGATGAAAGAGCAGAGCAGCACAAGGCGGGAACTGAAAGGGACAGAAATTGATAATTTGAATCCAATCTGTTCTGCGAGCCGTGTGTACTTTGCTCCGGTCCGACAGTTGGACAAAGTGTTCAGCCAATCACGTGCGTGAGTGATGAGCATACACCTCTGTACTTTCTCCGGCCCTTTCTTGTCTTTCTAGTTGACGGTTGCTGCAGTGAAGATGCAGCGGCTTCCTCGTCCTCAAAACACAGCAACTCTCTCACCCCACCCTCCCCTTCCCGCTCTCCAAAAAAGCTGCTGCTGAATAATGTGTGCTCTTTTCTTTGTTTCTCTTTCTCCTCCTTTGTCTCTTCTTGCTGCTTCAAATGTGCGCAAGTCTTGAGTGCAAATGCACCAAGGCACTTTTTTTCACTTTACTGCAGTATGAAATATGTATTTGCACTCACTCGCACTAGACTAAAGGGGTCTTTTGATTTGATAATGAGACCACTCGCGGAAATAAATTGGCGGGGTGTTTTTCTTTCTCTCATCATTACTGTCAATGTCTCAGTATTTTACATTGGCCGACTCCCAGGCTGTATTGATTTACGAGGCACGACTGTGTGTGTGTTTGTACGAGATGTTCTGGCGGTCAAGGGATAGATCTGAAGGGGAGTAGATCACTGAGCAGTGGATTTACACTGGTGATAAATTAGGGCCGAAGAGTCGGAGATCAAGCAGGTATAGTTGAAATATGAAGTGGCCACAGTGACCATACTGACGATAGACCTCTTAGAGCTTTTTCAAACACACACACACACTTACACCTTTTAGGATCCTCAAGGCGTGACAACTATCCCAAGAAAAGGTGATCATGTATTTATTTTTATAGTGGCGGAGCTGGGAGGGTGAGGTCGAGCGGGGGTTCCCCAGGGAGCGTGCATTGGCCCGCGTCAGATTATCATCAGATCCTTGGTTCTTCCTTATGTAACATCTTTACGATTGCTTAGTATTCAGTTATGTTTTTAGGTCACATTGCCCTGTTGCATTTGCTGCTTAGTATCTGCACTGCCGTAACTAATGAGCTTTTTGTTGTTTGGGTGTGTGTTTGTACTGCATGTGTGTCTTTGTGTTCCCGCTGTTCTCCCAGAGTCAAGCTCCACATGAATAACACAGCAGCCCTCGTCTTGCCGCTGATCACATTACTGTCTGATAGATGGTTGGAATGACAGGAAATCACACACACTAATAAAAAGAGAGAGAGAGAGAGAGAGCTTGACCATTTGTAATGGCCTACTTTGTATGGACAGCTTTTTATCACACACTAATGTTTCGGAGGCCCCATTCTGCATAAGCACAGACGCACATTATTTCGCACAGACAAACACTTATAGATGATGATCGAACCAGCTAGTTATTGAGGGTGTACCTATGGTTGGGAGTGCATGCATGGATGCGCTCATGTATGAGGGTGCACATCTGTGTGTGCAGTAGTATGAAAGAGTAATGCAGAGAGGGATGAATAAATAAAATATCTGGGAAACCCATCAGCATAGCACTACGTTGTCATGGCAATGCACAGTGTGAGTGAGAAAGAGATCGAGATCACATCACTGCAATGTTTTAGCATGTGTATGTAACTTTGTTTAGGCACAGACCTCCTTTAGGACTAAGCAAGAACGGCCAAAGTTTCTACTTTTGCCACAAATGATGTCACCTGAATACGCTGCAAAGCAAAAAAGGAATATCAAATAGTTTTGCACTTGCAACTAAACTAATAAATACTCTACGTAGGGTGAATTGCCCTAATGTGGGAAATTTTTTGCATTTCCGACTTCTGGAATATATTGCGATATGAAGCCGATACAATAAATCAAAATCCAGTACCATTCTGAAATCCCCAGGATGTGTCCTAATCAAACCAAAAGAGAAAATGCAGATATTACACTCATAAAAGAAATGGTAGACATATCAGTAGTCTTAGTGCCAAGTTGTCTCAATCTGCATTTCCTAATGTGGGACAGTTCTGTGCAAAATGTGGGACACTGAAAAGTCTATGTTAAAAAGCCTCAGTCACCTTAATTCATGTAATAAAAACATCTCAGGCCAGTAACACTCAAAGCTAAATGTGACATACCATGTTCAGCTATGTTACTATTTATAATGTTATTGTTGTTACAACAGAAGACGTTTTTCTTTAAATTGAAGTTAAATGCATCAATCTGGTGCACTTTGAGGGCAACATTAAGAGATTTATGGATACAGCTCTCAACACTCATATGAAACAGAACTGTATATATTTCAATAATCTAAAAACCATTAGAATATGCTCACAACCAATACAAAATATTTGATAAACTCCTCTCTCCTATCTTTATCTAGTCTGCATTCTTTATTTTTTTATTCATGCATATTCGACTAATCACTCCCTTTAAACCGTGTTTTTTTACTGACCTATAGTACATATTGGAATGATTTCTTAACTTAGGCTATTTTTTACAATGTGTGTTGGAAGGATTTATTAAATGACTATGAATATTTGGGCTTAAATTAATTGCCATCTTTTAAACTCCGACATTAATCCCTAACATTGTCCCTGACTTTGTCAGGGACAATTATTTAATATAATTTGCCCTTCACCTTAAATATCTAAAATAATGCATTAGAAGACGAACCCCCTGTAAATAACCATTGCTCTTGCACAACCCATGCCCCTTTTAGACCTGTCCCACATCAGGCAAATCATACTGTTCCACTTTGCGAAACATGTTTCCTAAAGTGGGACGATGGAACATTTGATTGAAATAAAAAATATAGAGTATTTACACCATATTATATTATGTTCTGATGAACAAACATATCATAAACACATCCTGATAAAAACTTGCAAGATTGTTTTATTTATACGAAATTTAAAACCTTAACATTACATTTGTCAAAACACTATGTCACTGACCTTTGGGTGGTCTTCACACAGGGTACTTCCTGTTTGAAGGTTTTTCCACCCTCATCTGTGATTGGACATTTGAGAAGTCATGTGATTTTGATCGCATGACATCACAGCTTGTGTTTACCCATAGTTTAATTTACTAATTTGTTTGCGGAAGACCTACACCCATTTGAGCTTAGGTGTCCCACATTAGGGCGTGTCCCACATTAGGGCAACTCACCCTACTGTGAAATGTTTACATGCTTTAATGTTCAAAAAGGTCTAATTCAATTATCAAGCACTTTATAGTTATGTTATGCTTTTACTGTAATATTAAATACGAGGAGTAAACGTGTATTTCTAAGGCTGCATCTTTTGCCAAATGTGTGGCTTCTCACTTGTTAATTTTCCATCCATGTGTGTGTGTTTGTGTGTGAGTATAATATATAAGAGATGCTTTTACAGCAGTAGAATAGAATTGGGAGGGATGACACCCTCTGTAATGGTCACACATGCAGAGCACACAGCACACACAGTGAAATGTGTTCTCTGCTTTTAACCCATCCTAGTACCAGGAGTCTAGTACTAGGAGCAGTGGGCAGTGTCCACAGTGTCCACTAGGAGCAGTGGGCAGGTGTCCGGTGCCTTGCTCAAGGGCACCACGGCAGGGCAGGAGGTGAACTGGGACCTCTCCAAGTAGCAGTCCACACTCCATATTTAGGTCTGTTCGGTCTGAACCGGCGACCCTACAGCTCACAGTCCAAGCCCCTACTGACTGAGCCACTGCCGGACAATGTATAATGGATACAGCGTGATACTGCATCTCCGTAGAGACCTACAAACTGCAGCCTCTCCTCTCCTTTTCTCTTCCTCTCTCCACTCTGTAGCACGTGTCTCTGCTTTGTCTAGTGTGTGTGTGTGTGTCTTAAAGAGAGAAAGAGAGAGAGCGATAAGACAGTGTGCATTAGTGTGTGGAAGTGATGTGTGGAGAAAAGAGTTCTCAGCAGCCTAGTTTTAAGATGATTGAAGGTTGTCGGTGAAAATAAGTGCCGGGTAAATGTAAAGTGGATGTGCGGAGTTTGTTGGAAGCAGCCTCGTGCAGCACACATTTACGTTAACATTTGAGTGTGTCTGTGTTAGAGAGGCGAGGTAGAGGCAGAAGTCCAGGACGGTGGGATTCTCTCGTCGAAGGCGCCTCTTACTAAGAACTCTACCTGGTTACTAGGCAACAGAATGGCACCGCTGCACATTAGAGAATTGGGGAGGGGGTTGGTTTAGATGTGTGTGAGTGTCCATGTTCATGTGCTGAGTCAATAACTCTATTATTTATGAGTACTATATAGAGAGAGCATGTGTGGGTAGGGGAAATAAGGGGTAAAGTAGTGTGTATTTCAGTGTGTGTGTGAGATGTACCATAGAGAGTGCACATGCTGTCTTTAAATGTTATACACCGACACCAACACATAAAAGGATTTAGCAGCTTTTGCAGTAGCTAAAAAGGCAATAAGATGTTTATTGCATCACAGAGCAGTGGCTTTCTAATCACATCGCTTTGAGAGGCTGAACTCCCTTATAAATAACCTCAGCACCCACCATAACCCTATACAACGAAGAAAAAGATGGAGGGCTAAGTTTATAGCGGCCATGCTCAATCCTGGACTGCTGCTCGGATTTGTTTTTGGTCGACTTCCTTCTTATGTGTTGGAGTGTATAACCCACACCAAATTGAACTGACAGTGAACTTACAAAGAGACGGGCAGAGTCCAAGAAGACGTCACATCTGCTTGTTTGGACGCTCGATTGAATCAAAGCAAAGACATGTCAAGTTCCCAATTTCTCTTACTCTGGTCTTATAACACACTGCAGTTCATGAGGGTACAATATTAAAATGTACAAAGTTATAATCCCTCTTTCAGTCGAGGCTTCAGTTGGGCCATTACAGCTGACTGGCTTCAGTGTCAAAGTTCTACACGCTGACCCGGATATTAATCAAACTGTCAAAATAGGGAATCATACTGCTAATGTAAAAGTGCAGGCCTTAACATTGTTAGATTTCAGGAGGGAACTGGTATGAATGTGGCATTGAATTCATGGGCACTACTTGTATCTTTCCATTGTTTCATTTCATTTGTGAGGGTCCTTTAATGTAGATACATTGACACAATTAGTGAACAGGAAGAGATTTCAGACACAGCCCTTGTCTCATCCTTTGTTAAATGATTTTTAAATTCAACTCAGTGCATGGCTTTGCCAGTTTGAATGTCTACTTCCTATTAAAACAATAAAAGGATTGCATGTGAAGGAATTTAAGTACACATCAGCTCGAAGACTAATCCTTGCTATGAGTGAAGCACTGACTGAAATAGCCACAGTTCATTCAAAGGTAAATGTTGAATCTGTTTTAAACCAGAAGGAAGACAGTAAGATTAAACTAAATAAATGAACTGCTCTCCCTGTAAATGATTTATTACTTTGCATTGTTTGTCTATCTCATAAAGGTTACGCACACACACAGACACACATACAGGCAATGGCTCACTGCAGACGGATTCATCTTCCACAGACAGCGCAAATGATCATTAATTATCTCTTAGAGGATGCAGCCTTATCAAAAACTGTTGTTGTTTGCTGCGCTGTGTGTGTGTTTGTGTGTGTACAACACTGCTGTTTAATGTCCATTAGTCTGTAATGAAGGAACGCTGGTCCTCTGTCTACCTTCTAATGGACGCCTATTATCACAGTTCAAAACACAAATGGAAACGGCAACACACACACACTGCGTTTTCCTAGACACACATACTGCCTGTGTGTGAGATATGAGGGCAACATGAAGCAGCTGACCCAGCTGAAGTGCAGGAGGTCTGCTGTGTGTTAAACAGCCTGAATTTAGCTGAAGTGGCTATGTAATGGTGCAGTTATATACTTGTCTGGAGAGGGAAGAGCCATACGTCACAGAACAAAACGCTGCTTCACTGACAAGAGAGCCAACTGTCAGCAGAGCGCTCATAATGCTGCACTTATAAAAAGGGATGAATTTGAGGAACAAAATTGCATAACAGTTTTACGCATATCTTTTCAACAGCGGGGAAACACATATACGCATTGACGATGCACTGCATGTATTCAGGTTTTAGTTAACCTATGCTAAATCACTCAGTCAAACTACCCATCTACAGTTACGACTATTATTTTGATAACTTAGAATGGTATGAACCATACAATGGTGTGTTTCCACATGATATTTATACTTAAAGCTCTTTGATCAGGGCGAGGTTGGGTGCAGAGCCTTGCGGTGAAACAGATACGTTTATTTTCCATGGTTACGACCCCTGCTAGTTTGCGCAGCTTCATACAGCTGTCATGTGATTTCAAGCGGTGCGCTGTGCCAAGGGCTCCTTGTCTCTGGGCGAAATGTACATAATGATTATGTATTTACACAGTAGACTGTGTAATACCTATAATCATAATTGTCACACTTATAATTAAAGGAAACGTCTAGCTGTAGAGATATTAAAAGTAAACTTGAGAGTCGGGGAGGATTCTTGGCAAAACATCCCATAATTCTGAGTGTGCTTCGATTTATGATCTAAAACTACCTGTGTGGATGAGAACTATGTACATCTTTATATTATATTTTTCTGTAGCTGTGTCATCACTTCTGTATTCACCACTACCTCTCTGTTCTTTGATAAATGTGCAGGTCAGAGGTCGCTGACATAAGCAATAGCAGCCATAAAAACCTGGCTGGAAGCCTGAGGGAAATTAAGCTGTCACACAGAGACCCTGACATGCTCTTTAATATGTTTGAGTACCTTTTTTCCCCTTTTGTTCACAACTAAGCCTCTCTATTGGCAGCTTAAAGTCCTAATTCCCAGCTGGGGATCAATAAAGCGGAGGTTTCTGTATCATTTTTTTAACTTTAGTGAGGTTTAAAATCTATTTCATGCAAGTGGTAAATATCACAATTTTGCTGTGAACTCTTTTATGTCTGGCGCTCTCTGGTGTGAAGGAAACGGGAGAGGAATCCCACTATGACTGCATTCAGAGCTGGAGACGTGACTAAAAACCGGCTGACAAACTCAGTTTGGTGCAGTTTTAAAGCACCCCCGTGTATTCAGAGAGTGCTTCACTCAACATTGGAGCTGTGTGGGATCGGGAAGGAACGAATATGGTGTGGGTTTCTTTCTCCATCCATTAGGGTGCATTCCCCAAGTAAAACCTCACGCACAGTGTGAAGCAGAATGTAGAATGACTAGACCTCAGATTGTAAGAGTCTACAGTTTGCACACAGCTAATTGGGCAACAGCATCATCGGTTTCCCATCAGCCATTTAGAGACGCATTGGACAGAGTGAAATGCCAAACCATCTGGAAAAACATTATTCAGACAGTTTAACCTGCAATTAACCTATCTAGGAGAACCATTTGGGGTTTCACCTTTAAACAAAACAAATACTTTTATAGCGGCAGTAGCTTGCCGATGTTGTGTTCATGCAAAATGCGACAGAGGACAGTTGTCATGAGTGATAGTTGGCATTTGTGTCCCCGTGTGTGTGTGTCTGTTTGCTAGCAGTTCCAGTTTGTGTCTGTGCCATAGCGCGCTGCAGGCATAGATGTGCTAACATGAGTGTGTGTGACAGAACTCCCACACACTGAGCTCTGATCTGGTTCGTTCCGGTTGGCGGCCTTGCGTCGGTATGGCGATGGACGCTGGACAGGGCCTCCTTTGGCTGGCTGAGCGGCAGAGACTTAACGAGATGCTGTGCTAACGAGCAGATCTGAGTGCAGCCGTCTGAGTGTGTGTGTGTGTGTGTGTGTGTGTTGTGTGTGTGTGTGTGTGTGTGTGTGGTGTGTTGTGTGTGTGTGTGTGTGTGTGTGTGTGTGTGTGTGTGTGTGTGTGTGGTGTGTGTGTGTGTGAGGATGTGTGTCAGTGCTGGTGTGTGTGTCATCTGTCAGCCTGGCTCAGGACAGCGAAACTGAAGTCCATATTGGCCTGTTATCGTCCACGCACAGACACAAATCTTTAAAAGCCCGATCTTTAATTGAAAAGCAAACAAAACGAGACACAATGTAATTTATCATCTGTCGTGTCCTGAAAAACACACCCATCTCTGGGAACAGAAAACTAATGTCACAGCCATCAGTGATGTGAGGGGCAGTGAAATCAATTACAGAAAATCAGTGTTTGCCGTCTCAGAGACAATTAGAGGAACCCCATGTCAGAACTATGAAAAGTCAAGAATGTTCACGCTGTATTGATTCCTCAAAGAGAGTTTTGTCCTTTTGGCTGTCGGCTGCAGATCAGCACCCTTGCAGCTGATGGAGATAAGCCTGTTTTCACTGTTGTGTAATTCAACTTCCTGGTAATGCTGGACCATATCAGTACAGAATATGTCTTGGTAATTCTTTGATGTCAACAAACTCTACTGAACTGTTGAGTTTATTTCCCCATGCTGATGCATTATGGGTTGAGTTACGGCAAAATGTGTTACATTGAGGGGTGAACATAACTCGTATCAGCCCTTTTATCTCTGCTCCCTTTTTCATTATGAAAGGGAATCCTATTATTTTCTTCCCTGATTGTTGCTTTTACTGGTTACAATGGCAAGACTGCAAGATGAGATCAAGATCTACTGTAGCTGATTAACGTTAATTCTCTAAAAGGCCGAAATCAAACTTTTGGCAGCTGTAAAAAAATCAAACAACGTCTGTGATACTCCATGTACACATACTACACAGAGTATACAGTGATTTTCAACAACAACAAGAGAGGCAACTATTCTCTAGAGGAATTATCAACCTGGTCATTTCAATTTCTGGAGCAAGCTTAACCTAATCAGATTCGATAAGGGATTCAAAGGGCTCGCTTGGGATTTGAAACTATTTGAGCTTGATAATGGTATCGAACTGTCCTTACTGGGTCTGGGCTTACACTGAACACCTGCCGTACATACAGCAACACAATTTGAGGGAGCATCTAATGTAAATGGTGTACAAATGATTTTGCTCTTTGATAAAATGTGTGTTACCATTGGAGACGCCTAGTTTTAGTAAGCTGTGTGACAATCCTATCATCAGAAATAAATGTATTAGTATTAATGTTACCCTTCCTACACTGTAGAGAGCTGCAGTCTGTTATATAAAACAAGATAAATAGACTGCACTTGACTTATAAATCAGATAGGAATCAACAGTTAACTAAATATGTCTGGTATTCTGGAAGAATTCCACCACCTGTGTGTGTGTGTGTCCTGACAGAGCAGAACATTGTGCGACCTTGCATATTATTCCCTAATTTGGTAACTTAGATGGTGAGCTATGGTGTGTGTGTGTTTGTGTGTGTGAATGTGTGTCAGAGAATGTGTGTGTATATACTTACAAGCATTCAATGTTTTTCTGAATGATTACTATCAGGTGAAGTAGCTCCTAAGAATGTGTGTGTGTGTGTGTGTGTGTGTGTGTGTGTGTGTGTGTGTGTGTGTGTGTGTGTGTGTGTGTGTGTGTGTGTGTGTGTATGTATGTGTGTACACTTCTGAGAGTGTTACTGTTTAGAGTCCACCCGGCTTCCTGTGGTATAGCAGAGAGAGAAAGAGGGAGGTGAAGCGGCAAGAAATCATAAAGCTATTTGAGAGTGGGAGAAAAAATCCGGCCATAAAGATATCAGCAGGGAGGAGAGAGGGAGAAACAAATTACACAATATGAATGTTGCTTTAAACAAAGCCGTGTGCAATGAGCGGTGATATAACTTTAGTATGCTGGGGATTTTGTGCAAGTAGAAAATGACCTCCACCTCAAAAAGTTTTGTTCAAGCACGTGATACTAACCCATTGAGATGGATAAAACAATGTTAGCTGTGGGAGGAGGGATGTGCCATTAACCGCCCAGCGTGGATAGCTGCTAATTTTACACTCATCCTAGCCCACCTAGCTTCATGTCTGTACTTATTTGAAGTGCACACTTATCTGAAGAGGACGCTGTCATCCTGGGCTCGGATTGGAAATAGGAATGGTTGGATTGAGACAAATGCATACAGGGACAGAAAGAACTTTTACAGAGAGACTACAGTGAAAGTGTGGTTAGTGACTATGGAAACATGGTGTTTGTATAGCACTTGTATCATACCATTGCTCATAGGCAACTTAAATAGCTTAGTATGCACTTGACATACCATACTCATACATGAAAGATAAAGTAGTTTCTCTGGGTTAGAATGTTGATCATACTTTAGTTTACACTATTAACAGTGTTGGCTTAAGGGTTATTGCATCTTTATCATCCTCAATTCAAGTCAAACTCAATTAAATTAGAGACAATGGCCTTTTTTGTGAACTAAGCACTATATTTGCATTTGGGAACAGATTGATTATTTGACAAACTTACCAGGAACTGGACAATTTTTGTTCAACTCTCACTCTATTGAGTGCTGTACAGTATTTGAGTCCCTTCACTTTAATTCAGATTGAGCAACTTTATATATCGGCAGGTCTCCCTTGTAAAATATATCGTTGATCTCAATGGGATTTTTTACCTGGATAAATGAAGGCTACAAACAAACAAACAATACATTACTTATAATACATCATCAATAACCCTGTGGTAGTGGTGTTGAATGTGTAAGATGTTATGGTAGTGTGAGGTTTGTTGTTTTGATTTGCTTTTGTTACACACATTCATGTCCTCCACAAAATGAATTGTAATGATTGTTTATTGCAGTCCTTTGACCTTTACCTAAGTTGCTGTATGATGTCCTTTTGTTGTGCTGTTGTTTATGTTGTTATGTCTTCATGTGGAACCTACTGCTGCAGGTCTCCCTTGAAAAAGAGATCATTGATCTCAATGGGATTTCACCTGGATCAATAAAGGTTTTGAATTGATATCCTAACAATATAATCCTATACCAGGTTAAAATTGTAAGCTTGCAAGTATGACTAAATACCAGAAAAAACAAATGACATTCAAACGTGCTAATAATCAACTGTTAGCATGCTAACATGGTATACTCGGATGGAAAGCTGTTAAACATTATCCCTGATAAATATCAGCATATTTGCTATGTCAGTGGGGTTATATTAGCATTCTTACATTATAATTGAGCTCTAATACACAACGTTTACACTGTTAAAAGAGTATCCATGAAGAATGCCAGCATGTCTTTTGTCATTGTCTGCATGTTAGCGTGCTAATATGAGCGTCAGCTCACATACAGCCTGAGCTGCTAGCGTGGTAGACCTTTTTGTGTTGTTCTTTCATCATCCATCCTGAAGCCAAAGAGCCATCAGTATCTTTGAAATATTAATTAGAATATCTTCAGCAAATCTTTACTAGGAAGACTTTTAAAAAGACCCCCAGTGGCAAAGAGAGCTTGTAAATGATGCAACAGTAGAAGAGAGTCATGTGCCCTCTTAGAGAAACCTCTATGACTTCACTTCAAGTAAAAATAAAAAATGATTTTAATGTAGATGATTGAATAACACATACTTATTATATGGGCTCTAAATCTGGCTGTAAATGGAATAACAGGCTCCTTAGAAACACAGCTAATAAGAGTACAGCAGAATATGATGCACTGTGGAGAAGTACTGTTTAGAAAACAGGGAAAGTGAGAAGAGGAAATAACTTTACAGGACATCAGAGTAAACAGTGTACACTCACAGAGAAACGAAGATGGGAGAAGAAAGAGAATAACGAAATAAGTGGCAAACAGAAAATAGAAGGAAAGAAGTTGTAACAAAAAAGAGACCAAGCCAAGAGGAGAAAAAGGAAAAATAAAGAGGATGAGAGATGAGTTTCCTGCTGGAGATAGGGACTGCAGTAAAACACAAAGACAATAGATGTTTCACTTGGAGGCTTGAACACTCAGCATTTCTATTTCCTATAGGTGTAGAAGAGAAGTCAATGCTACTTGCGCTCTATGTGTGTTTGGTTGTTTATGTGATTTACAAAGCCTCTAGAAATGTACAGTACATCTCCTTCCGCTTGGTTTGATCAGCTGGCTGTCGACTGAATTTGAGAAACTAATGACAGGGTCACAGATATTCTGAGATTGCTCATTGTTTTCAGACCTTTTGGAGCCTTTACTTGAGGGACACACACACATTTATTTTTACCACACAGATATACAGAAGCGCCCAGGCATGCAGAAACATAAAAATGCCTGAAGCTTACCTAATACAGTCACAGAAAACACAGAGAGGTGAATGTGAAATCAGGGGACAGAAAGGGCAGCGCCACGCTAGGACTTAAACAACAACGAGAAATAGTAAAAATCTCCAGATGGCTTAAACCTAAAAGCGCTTCCGGATGACACATTTGATTAAGAATATAAAAACAAGTCAGGCCCCAGAGTGGGTCACACAGCACAGGAGAAGATTAAGTACAAGTCAAATATAGTCCTTGATTTTTAGGCCTTTGTTTCTAGAAGACTGCACTCCAGGAATAAAGCCATTTGTTATAACAGCAAAGACCATCTGTTTTTGTATCTTTAGATATGTGTATGGTTACCACAAAGAGTTAAAGCAGAGTTGCAGCAGATGCTCAGCAGGTTGAGACATTTGTGCCTGCATTATTATTCTGTCTTCTCATTTGAAACTCAATTGTGTCCGATTGAGGACCCTCACAGTTTCTGATTTCATCCAGTTACATGCTTATGGTTAGCATTCAGCTGCATCCACCTGTGGGTTATACATTAAGTTGGTGTCGGAGTGATTCACGCATGTCACATACAAATTGACATGTCATGTGGTAGCATTGCATTCTAGTCTCTTGAGGCTACTGTCAGTTCCTATCAGCTTCTTTTGAACTGGAGTTCTGTATGTTGAGTCACCGAGTGTGATCAAAGCTTTGTGAGCCAAGAAAGAAACTTTTTGCTGTTTTTGAAGAGGGCTAACCGTCAGCCTCAGATTAGTCAAAGCCAGAGGAAGTTATTTTAAATGTAGTGTGTTTGGAGCACAACAGTTCCAAAGACACTTAAAATGTCACACAAATGGATTTAAATAATGGCGCACAAGACATTTAGTATAGTGCAATATTTCTATTTGAAGGAGTGAATGATGCAGCCGTCAAAATAAGTGTGTGTGTGTGTGTGTGTGTGTGTGTGTGTGTGATGTGTCATCAGTCACACATGGCCGCCCTGCAGGTTTTTATTTCTGTAAATGCATCTGAGCACCAATCCTGTGGTGTGTGTGTGTGTGTGTGTGTGTGTGTGTGTCTTACAGAGAGGGAGCATTGCTGATGAGGTTAATAGAATGACATGCCTCTTGCAGCTCCTCATTAGGAGCAATGGAGGGCGACTGTAAGTGATTTCTGACACTCTCTCTCACACACACACACACACACACACATACACACACACACACACCACCACACACACACACACACACACACACACACACACACACACACACACACACACACACACACACACACACACACACACACAGGAGAGAGGAAGTTGGCAGGGTTGGATTAGATGACTATTTAAAGCAAGTTAAAACAGAGGATATGACCAAGAATGGATATATATTTTGGTTCTGAATACTGCAGGGGAGAATATGTATTAGACAGAGTATGAGTTAACACAAGCCAATATTTGTAGACTCATTCAAGAGTCTTCCAGCTTGCCTTTAAATCTGTCAGTTTGAGCTGGAATACTATCAATATAGGTTGTAAATCTGCGACTCTATTCTACTATCTCTGCACACCTACTGGTATATTATCTTGGCTGACAACTGACCTTTTAATACAAATGTAATTCTGTCCAGTCAATAGCATCCACCTCTGAAATAATGGCTATGATATACTTTGTGTGATTGCATATTCTGTAATCAATTCCTGCAATTGTTTCTCCTTCATCAGGACTGATAGTGCCCTTCTTTAATTTGAGTCGACAGAAAGGCTTTCTTTCTGCAGGCTCTTAGGTTCGGCCAAGAGTTTTAGTATCTCTGAGGATGTTATGGCTTTTTCACAGACTTTTACGAATGGGAATTATATAAAAATCCAAGCTGGATAGTTTTGGCAGCTAACATCTTTCCTTTTTCTTTATGAGGTTCAGCCTTAGTAGCCCTCAAAACGTATCAAACAGAGGGATGTAGCATAAAAGACTGTTATAGTGTTGCAATGTCATCCAATTTACATTACTTTATATCACTGTTGATGTGATGTTTTAGATGTTTAATGTAGTGCAGGCTTCATACTGGATTATATTACAATATACAAATTACATAAAGTGATAACAATAAATGGAGAGATGATGTGTTCACTGATACATATCATAAAGTAAAGTTTTAAGTCACTTTAAGTTATTTCCTGCAATATTTATAGTTATTATATTTAAAATGGAGACAGTTTTCAATTGACTCAGCCATTTACATACTGTAATTGAAATGCATTTCTCTATAGTTCAGAGCAGACTGGACTCTGACAAGATGTACGGCAGTATGAGGGGAAAATACCCTTTTGGACATTAAAGCATGTAAACATGTCACAGTAGAGGGACAAATACAATTAGCCTGACAATGCGCATAATATGTCCTCTGTAAGTAAAAAAAAAAAAAGGTTACATTTGAATACTTATCCGGGAAACTCAACGAGAAAAATGATTGTAATAAGAATTATGGGTATACATGCTAAGAGAGAAACAAGCAGGAAAGAAGAATAGTGTGGGAAGATAAGAAGGGAGAATCCAAATTTCCCAAATGAAGTAAAAGAAATAGAAGTAGAGAGAAGCAGTGCAGTCAGGGTAACTACAGCAGCCGGGGAGAATTCAGGTTAGAATTGAATTGAGGTTGGGTAAAGGAGGATGTGGGAGAGAGATGGAGGGAAAGTGAAGGACTAATGTGTTTTGAAGGTTGAATGAGTGCTGTCTTGAGGGAACATCAATCTGGACCTCTCCTCTAACCATAAACTACATGCCATGGGCGGACAAGTGTGCACATACACACTCACATTAATGTGAAAGCAGCAGGCCGTATCTGGTTCTTGTAGTACTCAGTGACTCAGAGAGGAGAACATGCTGCCTTCAATTATTCAATCAAAACCACATTAAATCCCACTCATCTCTGTCTGTGCTCCCCCCCCCCTCTGTCTTCCTAGCCCTTTTTTTAACGTTATTTTTTTATGTGGGAGAGCTTTTTACTGCTGTGACACTACTGGCCCGGTCAATGCCAAGTGTGTTACGTTTAAATGGTTCCCCCAGCAAGAAGTGCAGACACTTTTACGGAGAGAGAGAGAGAGAGAGAGAGAGAGAGAGAGAGAGAGAGAGAGAGAGAGAGAGGAGAGGAGAGAGAGAGAGAGAGAGAGAGAGAGATAGAGAGAGAGAGATAGAGAGAGAGAGAGAGATAGAGAGAGAGAGAGAGAGAGAATTCAGCAATAACTGAGCAATAACTGCCTCTGACAGACAAGATAAATGTGACATTACAACTCTTTGTACTGCTAGAGCTTCAAACAACTAGCTATTGTGTGTGTGTGTGTGTGTGTGTGTGTGTGTGTGTGTGTGTGTGTGTGTGTGTGTGTGTGTGTGGTGTGTGTGTGTGTGTGTGTGTGTGTGTGTGTACCTGTGCCAGGAGGGTTATTGTGAATGACTCCCTTAATCATGTTCAGAGCATTTGTTCTCGTATTTATGCAACACTACTGTGAATGCCGCTATGGCCAGGGACGTGTGTGTGTATATATGTGTGTGTGTGTTGTTTAGCAAAAAGATGTACCCACAGTGATGTGATGGGAGCTGAATTATCTCCAAGCGACAGGTCTGACCTTTAACTTCACTGGGGGGAGAGAAGGAGGGAGGGGAATCGTGAGGAGAGAAAAGATTGAGGAGATTATCTCATTCTCTGTGATTTCATTTAATGCAAACTGGTGTTATTGTTGCTGTATAACACAGCACTTCCTGGAAAGAGAGAGAACGATAGTGAAGAACCACGAAGCATCAGTTGGATATAAAGCAGGAGGATATATGAATAATACAAAAGTAGCTAAATGTATTCATATGGAAATGTGTTAAAATTAGACTTTGTCATAATCCCCAAGGAAAAATAATTAGGGATGTCTGATTTGGAGTTTGGCATTTATGCTTTCTAGGAATCAGTGTGAAATTCAAATCCATTTGAAAGCACATTAAAGTAGGTAAGCATTATGACAATATGTTCAATAGTAGTCAACAGTATATAAACCATTAAATAATGGATTTTAAAGAGGGCATTATGACCTGATACACTTTTTGACACTAGCTCTGAGCAGCTTATACAACTTAAAAACAATTCAGTTAAATCAATATTTAAATAAATCGCAATCATTTGATTTGTATCACTAGTGCAAATAACCACTATGGATGACTATAACAAAGGAAAAGGATAACATTTAAAGGTTACAATGCCTTTTGGATGTTTGAAATGATTGACAACACAAAAAATAAAGGGTTTTGGTATTGCCCAATATTGATTATCGACTCTTGTCAATCGGCATTTGCGGATACACACATGACCAGGGCATCTCTGGTTACAACAAATGGCAATAATCAATTATAAAATACATGAAAGCAATGTTAAACATATTGTATAATAAACCAATAGTTTGTGGAGTGGCACTAATTTGGCGAGTGCATTCACAGTCACAGGTTCCTCCGCGGTGCCACAGCTTGGTGCAATAGGATCTAAACAGGTAACCACAGCGCACGGTACGCTTGATCACACTTTAACAATGCATGCCACTCAAACTGGAGAGTACAGATGGAGCACACCTGCTGCCTTCAGAGTTCATCAGCTGAAGGAGAAGGCCTTAATACATGCAAGCTGTTCTGGGTGACACAAGGTGGCAAGTGGATCTTTCAGTATAGCATCACTGCCACTGAATACAAAATATACATAATACAAGTGAATGAATCAATTTAAACATGAATGCAAGTTTTTTTTCGATGGAAAAGTGTTAGTTGGAACATAATCAAGGACCAGACAATTATGAATTCACAACTGCAAATTGTGTTTTTGGCAGACAGTTGCAATGTGGGTTGTTTGTAGCCTTAATGTTGCTAGGCTAGTGCGTTGTTTAGGGGTCAGTGGGTCTTAAAGTGTTAATATGCAGGAGTAGCTTTCTCCTGCACTTTGTCTCTGCAAACCATTTACTGTACTGGCTCAAACATGACCACCCTGTATAAAAGACGATAGAAATCACTTAAAAACGCCTCTTAAGGGAAATGTTCAATGAAATACTGTTAATGAGATCATTCTCATACTTGAAGAGTATGATGAAAACATCTCCAATAAAACATAAATCAGGTAGCAGATTGTTCTGCAGAAAAGGGAGAAATGTGCAATTGCTCGGACTTTCGAGGAATTTATTTCATTAGTACGAGCTGTGAGAAACTCCCAGAGGTTAGAATGAGCTTCCTTAAGAAAGCCAGAGAATGAAATGCTCTCTGATCTGACTCCTTCAGTGTAGATTAAATAAAAGAGACTAATTACGTGGATGATGAGTGTTGCAGTTTCCCGCTAATGTGTGAGCAGGAGCGAGCGAGAGTGTGAGGAACAAAGTGAGTGTCTGTGTGTATAAAGGCTTTAGGCTAATCCTGTTGTATTCTACTGGATCAAAGTTGGTTTTAAGCTCTATTTGTAAGTGTGATCCAGCCAATGGACTAATGTCTCCACACACATATACTCAGCCACTGGAAACACACACCTAGAAGAGCTCTCTAAATGTTCGTGTTTATCAAATCAAATTTATCTCTTGACGGACACACTGTCTCAATTTGCGTACTTCTTCACATGTGCTATTTTGAGTGCTTACGTGCATCCTACAGTATAATGAGGTATGACAAAATGCAGTGTGCACTATGGGTACTCAGATGGTGCATTATAACTATAAAAAGTTTAGTGTGGAACGCTGGACACTTCTTGCATTTAATGATCAGCATCTTGGATCCATAGAGAAAGTTGTGCAACTAGACAGGGTGGCGTGGTCCGATGAACACAGCACTATAGAAAATGTTATACTTGTGTTTTTATTTCAGTATTCAATAAACATACCATTTATAATGGTTTCGGAAAGAAGCCACCATTCATGTTTGGGGTAATCAAGCAGCCTTAATAAGTTATTAACGCTTAGTAACTAAAACGCGAACGATAGCGTTGCTAGTTAGCTAGCTAGCTAACAGCCGCAATCGTCACTTCCTGTGAAGACAGAGCAGCTGTGTGTGATTCAAGACATCAGGCGGTTGAAATCAACACACAGTGCAAAAGTTCAGTGTTCAACATGCATTGTACTAAGGGAAATAACACAGCAACAGTATTATATGTGTGTTGTAAATGTGTGTGTGTGTGTGTGTGTGTGTGTGTGAATTCCCATATGACCAAACATTGCATAAAGGAATCATCCAGTTTGTTGTTGGAGTTGAGTTGTTGTGTACTGACATGCTGCACTGCACACACTGCCAATAATCGCTCCATTCACACACACACTTATGCACATATACACACGTATTGCAGGAGGCTGTCAAGTAGGGCCAGAGCGTTCTGTTCGGTTTTCTCAAGCGTGTGACATCTCGACAGGAGGAAGGAGATAAGGAGCGATGGGAGACGGGGGAGAGCTAGTGAAAGGAGAGGAAGGTAGAAAAGAGACCCACAAAGGCAGAAAGGGGGTTAAAGAAACAAGAGGAGGAGGAGGATAAAATAATTATAGCATGGCAGTAGTGTTGAGATACAGTTTGTGTTTCGTTGACCTAAACACAATGGACTGGGAATGAAACATTGAGTTGAAATTGCTGACTTGAGGCAATAGGGAGAGTGTTCCCATTTATTTAGGAAGACCAGAGTTATCCTAAAGTGTAGGAAAATGCTGATGTGCAATGATTTTAAAAATAGAGACAAGCTAATCATATTTTCTTCTTTTAAGATTTGATATCTCCGTCAGAAGGAGTACTCCTGTCACTCACTGAAGACCAGCATGAAAAGATAAAGGCTTAAACAAGAAAAAAGTGAAAGTGGCCTTGGAGGGAAATTACACTTTCAGCAAATATATCTCTGTAGGGTTGGGTAGAAAGAATCAAAAACTGATCTTCTAAAGATTTTTTGGAAAATAGTATTGTTTTGGGGTCTGTACTGAAACTCCTGTATGAGCTTTAAAACTAGCGAACCCCAGCCTTGATTGATTTGCAATGAAATATTAAACTCAATTATGTAATTTTAAATGTGTTCATCTTAGCTTTGTTTCCCTGGAATTGGAGGATTACGAATTGATTGGTAGTTTCTATTCCTTCTTCTTACTACTTCCAGTGGTTGTTCTAATGAGGATATCAAAGGAAAGCTTAGAGCTGTCACTTCAACCTCAGAGTCATGGTTTTATCTTAAATATACCAGAGAATAGTCAAAGTCAAAACTACCCAAAAATATGACAAAGAAGTCAGGAGTGAAATACACCCTGGGCAATCATCTCAAATGTGTGTGTGTGTGTGTGTGTTTACTAACGTATTCATACCTTTGCTTGATTGAAATCCAGAAGTTTTTAGTGAGCACAGTGACGCGAGGCAGGGTCATTTGCATTAGCGTTTATTTCTCTGGCAAGGATTTTAGTTAAAGGAGGGTAGACTAGGGGAGATGGCAATTAAATCTTCATAACTCCCTGAGGATGATCAAGGTTGGGCTAGAGTGTTTGGGTCTTGTTTGAGGAAGCATGATGAGATAAACAGAGGGTGTGTGTGACTGTAAACATCAGGGTGACAGGAGAGTGAGTCAGTGTTTGGAAATATCATATCTGCCTACACATTCCCTGCTGAACACGTCTCAGAGAACAGGTCAAATACTAATCCGGTCAACATAACCTTAGTCGAGGGGAGCTTTTACGGTCAATTAACTTCCCCCAGGGCTGAAATATCCCGTATATAGAAGAGATGGAAGTTTCTTATCCGTGCCCAAATGCTTGGTGTCTGAAAAATATTCAGCTCTTCATACCAACTGTGGTTTTCCTTTAGCCAAAACAGGAGCAGAATCGTTTACTTTATTGCATTTTGCAGCTGTTTTTATTGAGATTCACACCGCCAAGCTACAACCAAACAAGGTCTCCTAAACAGAAGTCACATGGACTTGTTTCCTGGAGGGATTCCTCATTGGGATTTTAATAGAGAGGCGAAGTCCCTCCCTTTCCGGGGGACCTCCATGGGACCTTATTTCGGAAAAAGTACGTATTGAAGTCAATGGAGAGTGAAAGATTATCTTTCGATCCCGTTTCAATTGTGCCACGAATTACACATATGATGTTTGTCAATTTAAAAGATAATTTTGCAAGTCAAATTTTTTAAATGTGTCGTAAAACTGTAATGTAACACATTTTTTTTGTGTGAAGCGCTCAATGAACTACATCTCTGGACTTGCATACGTCACCAACACCAAGATGGCCGTCACGTTAACACATTTCACTTCTTTCTTTCAGAATGAAGCGAAAAGTATTAAAAGAGGTGAAAATCACTACAAGTCTGGGCATGTTGAGAGCTGTACATACACACAAGGGGAGTTAGTCGGTTCTGTAAGAGCCAGCATGCGGGACCAGCTTTACAAGGTGTCTGTGAGTAACACGAGTGTAATGTGTAACGTTAATGACATCACTCTGGGATTTGTAGTCTTTAGTTGCATATTTTTCATAGTCTTATATTTCAACAGTTTTACGACAAACTGTGACTTTTTTTACATGGAAATTATTTTTTAAGATTGACAAACATCACAAGTGTAATTTGTGGCACAATTCCAACGGGATCGAAAGATAATCTTTCTCTCTCCATTGACTTCAATATATAATTTTTCAGAAATAAGGTCCCATGGGGCAGAAGTAGATGGGCGGGACTTCACCTCTCTATAGTTTACAGATAGCTTGATGCTTCTAATCAAGAACACATGAAGAAATAGATGACTTACAGCATCACTGGGGTTTCTCCTTATTTATTTTTCTGATTCCATACTTGAGAGTAATTGCTTGAAGTTTCTTGGGAACTGGTCCTAACTTGATTTATTGGTTACATGATTGGATGTATGTCTGTTCCGCACCACCAGTATCCATTAAAAGGACCATTGCTGTGTCATATGAACTTTTTACAAGCAGCAAGATTTCACTCAAGTTCATGTTTACATTTTTTATTTATTTTAGTAAGTAAATCTTTAAAAACTGTATAGATAGTTAAAGACTTAAGCAGCATCTTAACTCAGTGGGCATGTGGAAGTTAATGTTTTTAGGCAAAGCTTCTTTATGGTCATGGCTGCTGGATAGCTGGTATTGATATTTTCAATTAATGGAGAAACTACCAAATAATTGGGCCATGTATCTCATTCTCGCAATCTCCAGACCTACGGATAGAGTTAATTATGATAATTTAACCATCACTACTTTAACTGCAACTTACAGTCAGAAATAAGGCGTTAACTAAAGCCTAGTGTGTACATTAAAAAACACTTGAAAAAGGATAAATGCAAAGATATAAACACACACACTACTTAAAGGGGACCTATCATGCAAAATGCACCTTTGTATGTCTTTTATACATGAATATGTGTCCCCGGTGTGTCAGGGAACTCACCAAGTGTCAGAAAACACAACCCTCTCTCTTTTCCTCCATACCCAAATCTCTAAAAACGGGGCTGCAACGGAGCTGATACAGACTGATACAGATTTGAAATTGTTCTGATGTCAGAAACGGGGTGCTCCGCCTATATGGGCAACTCTCCACCTATCAGGGGAATGAGAGGTTGCGTGGCATGATAACAGCATGGAAAGATGACGCTCGTGCCTCGCCCCCCTCCTTTGCAGGGGAGCGTCGTCAGCTGCAGCTCATTTGCCACAGAATCAGCCCTTGCAAAAACAGGGCTGGAATAGAGCAAATAGAGCGAAATGAGGCATGGCTAAAATGCATGATCTGTTTGGTATTTTGAAAAAATATATAGGTATGGCCCTACAATATATTATTCAAATATAGCATGATAGGTCCACTTTAAACCATTTCTTTCTTCGTAAATTCATAATTTGACGTTACCTGTTGTCAACTCTGTTCGACAAAATCCTGGAAGACGGTCATTGGTTGGGAAGAAAGCAAAACACATGTAAAAAAAGGAATGTGCACACCAATATTTGTTTCGTAACATGTTATGGCATAGTAATGTGACATGTGGCTGGAAAATGTTTTTGAGCCCTTTCACTTTCAAGGTTACATCAATTAAGTGCATCATGCTTGAGGCCTGAGAGTGTATGATTGTCAAAATGCTGTTTCAGTTCCTTTACTTATGGAAAAGCTACATTTTTATCATGAAATAGTCACAGAGCACAGACAGTGAAGGTTTTCTATCTGTTTTCCCCTCGTCTAAAAGCAGCTCCATGCAGACAGATCTCTGCTCCACACTGTGAAGACACTCCTGCAGTCGCTGCCTGTCCACCCACACACGAGTATTATGGTATGGCTCATTCACACAGATAGAGAGGATACGGCACATACTTTATCTGTTTCTATGGAAACCACAACTTAATAAGCAGTCAGCTAAGAAATCAGTGACATTTACCTCTCTCTATTAGTCTTTCTTTATTTGATTACCAATTAGCCTGTATGTTAATATGGGCTCCAACAGCGATATAACACACTGAGATGTACATTCAATAACTCCTTCACACTGTCTGTGTATATCTTACTGAGTGTGAGACAGATTTGGTGCAGTCTGGTGTCTCATTTCAAAGGCATATAGTTCAACATGCTTCATTTCAGACATCATTTTTCTTGTACTATTGGTGAAGACGTAATTACTGCCCTAACATTTGAAAGCTCTGATAGACTCTCTTGGATTATATGGTCGATCTGTGTAGTGAAAACAAAACAAATGTTCTTTCAGCTCAGGTCATTTCCTACTGACAGTTCTAGTAAAAAGAAAAAAACGTGTTCCTATTTTTTTATCCGGGCAAAATTGCTTTGCTTTTTGGAATTAATTTGCATGTATTTACACTGAACAAAAATATAAACGCAACACTTTTGTTTTTGCTCCCATTTTTCATGAGATGAACTCAAAGATCTAAAACATTTTCTATATACACAAAATAACCATTTCTCTCAAATATTGTTCACAAATCTGAAAAAATCTGTGATAGTGAGCACTTCTCCTTTGCCGAGATAATCCATCCCACCTCACAGGTGTGGCATATCAAGATGCTGATTAGACAGCATGATTATTGCACAGGTGTGCTTTAGGCTGGCCACAATAAAAGGCCACTCTGAAACGTGCATTTTTGCTTTATTAGGGGGGTCTGGAGGGGTCCGAAAACCAGTCAGTATCTGGTGTGAGGGGTAGGGTTAGGGTAATGTTGTGAATCGAGTGGCCCATGGTGGTGGTGGGGTTATGGTATGGGCAGGCGTATGTTATGGACGACGAACACAGGCCACTCGATTCACAACATTTCCCTAACCCTAACCCTACCCCTAACCCTACCCCTAACCCTACCCCTACCCCTACCCCTAACCCTCACACCAGATACTGCCTGGTTTTCGGACCCCCCCAATAAAGCAAAAATGCACGTTTCAGAGTGGCCTTTTATTGTGGCCAGCCTAAGGCACTCCTGTGCAATAATCATGCTGTCTAATCAGCATCTTGATATGCCACACCTGTGAGGTGGGATGGATTATCTCGGCAAAGGAGAAGTGCTCACTATCACAGAATTTTTCAGATTTGTGAACAATATTTGAGAACATTTTTTATTTTGTGTATATAGAAAATGTTTTAGATCTTTGAGTTCAGCTCATGAAAAATGGGAGCAAAAATAAAAGTGTTGCGTTTATATTTTTGTTCAGTGTAGTTTTTTGCGAATAGCTCTGTCACCCAGTAGCACTTCAGCAGTAAGAGTCTGTGGTTGCATAACACGGGAGTGGATAAAGAAAATGTTAAGACCCTCAAAGGAAACACTCTTCTAAAAAATTAAGTATGAATTAGAGAGAGGTGAATATTCGGTCAGCTTGGGTCTTTCAGGTAAAAAGATTGAATATCCTTTATGTTATATTGAATATAAGGGAATAGGGATTACAGGATGATGTGTAGGCTAACGTCCATTTTGACCTTGATGGCGTGTAGATGTCAAGATTTTGTTTGTTGGAAAATACAGGGGACCAACATTTGGTGAACAACAGCAATGTGCAGTTAACAACACTCATTATAGCCAATGTATGCAGAGCACTCGTGTCTTGTGGATTATGGGTCTCAAGTGATGTGGGGACCCGGTAAAATGGGCCACATTTCCCTGTTGCCCTCGATGAAAGAGCTGGTTCACTGAATGTCTTAGAGGTGGAGGTTTGTGTGTGGAGGAGCCGGAGTGAGAGGAAGGAAGAGTGTCGGCATTAGTAATGAATGTATTGTCACTTTCCATTTGCCGTACCAAAGCTTCACTGCACTCCAGTCCCGCGGGAGGAAACACTACCCACCTTGTTTAGCTCTGACGTTGAAGTGGAATAACGCGGGAAGGTGAAGGAGAGCGAAGGGTGAAGTGATGGACAACTGGAATAAAGTAGAGAGGTAATAGAAGAGACAAGTGGGAAGGAGACACAATTCCTCTCTGAATCTGTTGTGTGTGCAAGCAATTTAGATTTTAACAATCACCACTGCAGTTTGTGACCTTTCCTCTTGTGTGTATATGAGAGAGAGAGAGAGAGAGAGAGAGAGAGAGAGAGAGAGAGAGAGAGAGATGAGAGAGAGAGAGAGAGAGAGAGAGAGAGAGAGAGAGAGAGAGAGAGAGAGAGAGAGAGAGAGAGAGAGAGAGAGAGAGAGAGAGAGAGAGAGAGAGAGAGAGAGAGAGAGAGAGACTTGTACCTTGTAGCTGTTTCCATGGAAATTATTTATATTTGAGGCTAATATTTGATTATGGCTTCTGTGTGTCTGTGTGTGTCCACCAGTTGGCCCAATGATAAGTAGTTGTACTCTCTGCTAGACAAATCATGTTTACACTGCTAATCCTTTAGTTTAAGGGCTATTAAAGACACAGATACACACATGTATGCACACAGTATGAGGCCTTTTTAAATACACATGTATATTGAGAAACACTGTGAACTTTTCCATTTCCTGTAGTGTGTTGTTTTATATTTGTTTACTGATTTTTCTTAGTGACTGACAATGAATATAATTTGCAAATATGTTAATTTGGAATAAGCAATTTTGTCTCTGCAGCTGAAATATATTTTTCTCCTTCCTCTTTATTGTTTCTATCCATGTGAGCTCTGTTTCCATGGTAATTGTCACTAGGCTTACAGTTTGTCAATATTTGTGTGATGTAGATGTAAAGATGCATTTAAATGGCTCACTCTGAATATTAACTCAAACAGAGGTTACTGAATAACACATGACCACTAAATGTTGCCTGTGCATAGTATTTACACTGGTTAATATTAACCCCTGTACTTCCCCTTGTTGCCATGGCTACAGTAAATACAGTTTTAATGTTGTTTACTCTCCACTGTGGGCGAGTGAGCCATAAGCGATGGCTAGATATGAAGTCATTTATTTCCCCTGACCATGGGAAATGTTGCGTCATTGTCTTAAGGCAGGGGTCTGTGTGATACATTCATATTTTTTGGAGCAGCAGATCCTCCTTTTGATTACAGTCAGGCTTTTGCTATCTCCAACAGCAACCCTCATGTACCGCTCAAACATCCAAATGAGGTTCCTGCGAAGGCAATCAAAGCGATAAGGGTGATTATGTCGGATATTGTGTTCTGGTAATTGACGTTTACCCACATTAAGACGACAACTTTAGAATTAAATGGAAATCAGATGTATCTAAATGTTGTAGTGGCCTTAAGGGGCTTTAATTAAAGAGCAACATTTAAATAAAACAACCGTGCTTAAGTGTTTTATAAAGCTTTAGCGGTAGAAACAAGCATGATTACGCCATATTCTTTAGGCTTTAGGGCGCTGTACAATAGCTGCCCACTGCTCCTAGTACTAGACTCCTGGTACTAGGATGGGTTAAAAGCAGAGAGCAAATGTCATGTGTGTGACCATTAAAGAGGGTTTCATCCCTCCCAATTATTCTTCAATTCTTCTTCAACATTATAAGCTTTACAATGGCCGATCGAAGTGAATTCCATCAATATGACATTTTAATTGCGTTGTTTTCTTGTCACCCTTCGTATAAGAGGGTGCTACTGCAGGAAGCTTTGGTTTAGTGAAACTCAAAGAAGCCCTATTATGCTTTTTGTGGTTTTCCTTTACTCTACTGTTTTGCACTGGTTTCTGTGCATGTAATTGGTCTGCAAAAGCTAAAATCCCAAAGTTACCTCCAGAGGGAGTTTCTCTCCCACACACTCCCTTGTTGAAACACCTCAATTGGACTCCTTTGTTTACTTCCGTAACTTAGTGACATCACTATTTTACTCTTGTGCTTCTATTGGCTAGTCATACGTATTGTACATGATAGGCTAAGTAAAGGGGCGGGACACATCTAAGCATCTGACAAATCCCAACTGAATGGTCAGCTAACCCTTAGGGTTAGGGTAATGTTGTGAATCGAGTGGCCCATGGTGGTGGTGGGGTTATGGTATGAGCAGGCGTATGTTATGGACGACGAACACAGGCCACTCTATTCACAACATTACCCTAACCCTAACCCTACCCCTACCGCTCACACCAGATACTGACTGGTTTTCGGACCCCCCCCAGACCCCCCCAATAAAGCAAAAATGCACGTTTCAGAGTGGCCTTTTATTGTGGCCAGCCTAAGGCACACCTGTGCAATAATCATGCTGTCTAATCAGCATCTTGATATGCCACACCTGTGAGGTGGGATTGATTATCTCGGCAAAGGAGAAGTGCTCACTATCACAGATTTTTTCAGATTTGTGAACAATATTTGAGAGAAATGGTTATTTTGTGTATATAGAAAATGTTTTAGATCTTTGAGTTCATCTCATGAAAAATGGAAGCAAAAACAAAAGTGTTGCGTTTATATTTTTGTTCAGTGTATATATATAGCATAGTATATTCTCTTTAAGTTCAATTCAAAATTCAATTCAAAAGCGTTATTGTCATATGCACAAAGCTACAGTGTAGAAATGGCAATGAAATTATTTTGACCTGACCTCCTCCAACAATGCAACATGTATAATAGAATACCAAAATACAAGATAAACAGTAGTGCAAAAAGTCTATATACATACATACATACATACATACATACATACATATATGTCAATATAATATGTACAAGAACAGAATATGAAATTAAATAATGTACATTAAGACACAATTAAATACGGTTTATTGCGGTGATAACTATTTATATAAATAATTAGATTGCAAGATGACAAACAGGAATGTGTATCGGGGTACTTAGGAGAGCTCAGGTGTTTAACAGTCTTATGGCCTTTGGGATAAAACGTTCCCAGAGTCTGTAATAAAATACATGCATTCGAGCAGCGACAAAGTGATTAAGACATTCTTTTCCGTCTTTGTTTACTTTTACTGTTGTCTTCATGCTCCGAGGAGAGTTGATGTGCGTGCATGAAGCTCCACTTTTTTCCGTCAAATCCCACCAAAGCTCCTGTGTGTCCCGCTGTCTCAGCTAATAATAAAACACTGTGAGTTGCGTTGCCTGCTCTCCTGTGGTGGAGGTGGAGGTGGAGACCTCTGACCAGGTGTGTGTTCAGCCATGCGTGGCTCTGCATCTGTCTACCTGTTAAACACTGTTTAGTGTTAGAGGTTACACATACAGGTTACAGGAGGGCACGCCACTGGACACACATCAATAAAACATTAAATATAGGATATATAAGGATTCTCCAACTTATATCAACTTTTTCTTTCCATTTCCTTTTCTGGAAAGTGCAGGGAATATATGAATAGATTAAATGTGTTCACTTCCAAAATGCAAATTTTAGTTAATTTGCTGCATTTTAGTAGGTATTAAATCATTTACATTTAAAAATACTCTCTTTAGATTTGCACACAATGAAAAGTAGAAACCTTTATATTCTTCTGGTTAGCTCTTTCAAGTGGAAACTGTACTTTCCTTTTTCCTTTCCTTTTCTTGAAATGAGTCACACCACTGCCCACATGGGCAATAGCTGCTCTCCTTTGCAGTGCTGCTCTTTCTTTGGCTAAACAAGTTGATTAGATTTGCATTTTAGCCAGGCGAAGAAATGACCAGCAAATAACTTTCCTTTTTTCAATTATCTACTATTAATTACTTTGATTTTGTAGTCTAATTTACTTTTTGCGTTTGTTGTATACATGTATGTGACATATGGGCTTTCACATCCTTAACCAGTTAAACCCCACGGCCCCGCGGGCGGGGGCAAAATGCAACATCTTGTAAGAAACAGCGTCTGAGGGCTTCTTAATATTTAACAAACTATGAATGTGTCATACCCACTTAACGGGAAGAAACTCAGCTATCAGACAATATTAACCGTTTTTAGCTAAACAAAACAAAAGGGTAATAACAAAGGTTCTGAATTAGCCCTGAGTGAAAACATGCTAACGCACTTAGCATAGAACTCACGGTAAAATACCCTTATTACTTATCGGATCTGCACAAAAAAGATATCGATTAGCAAGCTGAGATTCCAGATTCCAGACATATAAGTATCATCACTGAGCGATGGCATTAAACGAGAAAAACGCTGCTGAAGGTTAATCGAGAGGTTAATCAATCGTCATATTTATGGCAATAAACGTAGTTTTCTATAGAGTGCAACATAGCTGTCGGTTTGGGCAAACTGCGTGTGCATCACTCTCAATCCTCAATGGTAATGTTTAGATGGATTTAGGAACCCCCCCTCGATTATATTGGCTCTAACGGTTCAAAAGAGGTGTCAACCACCAAAATCGACTAATGGGTTTGTTGGAGTCGGGAGGCCTGTTAATTTATTCCGGGAATTACTCAGACCTACTAATTAACCTAACAGAAGCTATTGAGTCTATGTAAGTTTACTGCCAGGCTCGGATCCACCTGGATCAGCTAGGTCTCACCTCTACTAACTCCTGAAGAACCAGTTCAATTAACTGCTGTTTCAATTCAGACGACGCACTAAATCCGTATAAGCGATCCCGAAGGATTCTGGTATCAGAAATGAGGTGTGGGCCTGCCTAAGTGTGAGTGTGGCAGTGTGTAATCTTACTTTTAAGCAGGAGAGGAGAGCGCAGATTTATTTTAAGTTATCCCAATCCAAAAAGGTGGGATGATTTTATTTGAAGAAAATGGTCCACACTTTTACAGGGTTTTTACCTTCTGTTGTTAAAATGTGACAATCATACAAAAATATATCATGCTGTGGTCCTTTTCTAATATAAAACCTCAATTCACAGTTTTACATTTTCTTAAATCCTAACTTCAACTGGCTCACTTCAGTTGTGTCATTACATTCTAACTTCAACTGGCTCAGTTCAGTTGTGACATTTAAATTCTAACTTCAACTGGCCCACTTCAGTTGTGTCATTACATTCTAACTTCAACTGGCCCACTTCAGTTGTGTCATTACATTCTAACTTCAACTGGCCCACTTCAGTTGTGACATTTAAATTCTAACTTCAACTGGCCCACTTCAGTTGTGACATTTAAATTCTAACTTCAAATGGCTCACTTCAGTTGTGACATTTAAATTCTAAATTCAACTGGCCCACTTCAGTTGTGACATTTAAATTCTAACTTCAACTGGCCCTCTTCAGTTGTGACATTTAAATTCTAACTTCAACTGGCTCACTTCAGTTGTGACATTTAAATTCTAACTTCAACTGGCCCACCTCAGTTGTGACATTTAAATTCTAACCTCAACTGGCCCACTTCAGTTGTGACATTTAAATGCTAACCTCAACTGGCCCACTTCAGTTGTGACATTTAAATTCTAAATTCAACTGGCCCACTTCAGTTGTGACATTTAAATTCTAACCTCAACTGGCCCACTTCAGTTGTGACATTTAAATTCTAACCTCAACTGGCCCACTTCAGTTGTGACATTTAAATTCTAACTTCAACTGGCCCACCTCAGTTGTGACATTAAACTATAATAGGCCTTAAAGTGCCGTGAAGTGCATGGTTTTGCGCCAAAATGAAATGGCAGTTTCATTCCTTACATATCATTGTGCCTGTTCATGGCTAAAATAATTTTTAATTATTAATTTTAATAATAACGGCCGTCTGAGCCTACCGGAAGTTGCAAACGATAGCGGCTGTGACGTCACAAGATGGGCCCAGTTGTGATTGTAAATATGGCGGAGACTTTGGAAAGTGATACAAGTGCGAGAGAAATTATTGATTTTGACAGCTTTTCGGACAGGATAGATGAGGAAAGTGGCACAGAAGATGGAAGTGACGATGAGGAAGCGCAGGACATCATTGAACCCTACAGATTTGAGCCGTCAGGGACGTCAAGTGGGGAGGATGATGGCGACGACATTGGGGGGGGGGGGGGGGGGGGGGGGGGGGCGTGAAGACTGAAGGGTCCTTTGCCTTGTGTAAAATCTCTGCTTGGGCTCAGCCTCTGGGAAATAATTAGCTCATGTACATGTCATTTGCTAGAGTATTATTAAACTATTACATTATTAAACCCACTGAGATAACTTAGGCTAAAGTTTACAATCTAATCACTCAGAGTCCTTTACCTCCCTGAGCTGACGTTATCTCTCTCAGTCCCACAGGAGAGGACTCTCCCTCTCCTTATTGTTGAAACAGCTAATCTCCGTTAGCTCCGAGCTAGCACCAGATGCTAACAACAACCCTGTAACTCTCTCAGTCTCTCTCTCTCGCTCTCTCTCTCGAATCGAATCGAATCGACCAGTGGCCGTTATTTGTCATGAACAATCAACGAATCTACGAAACAATGACACCAGCCAGGCTCACCTTCATCTTTTGGGAACAGAAACATCGCCACTTCGGCAGACTTGACATTAATACAGCCAGCGGCAACCGTGTGTTTTTCCTCCCTTTTTCTTCACTGTCGCCTCCATTGTCAGGTTTTCTCGATTGGCAATCACTTCCAGTCGACTCCCACACACTTTCCAGTAAAATACTCACTCAAAAACTTTGATAAATTCGACTTTGAAACAGAGAAACAATAAACTGCGATGAATGTAAACACTTCGACGGCGACCATCTCGTGACGTCACGCAGTAGATCGCAAGCCATGCCCACTAAGGCGGAGGTCACCCGGGATTTCCCGGCGGGAAAAATTCAAAACTCTTCAAATTCGTTGCTATTCCAACATCTTTTGATATGGGTACCAATGGACAATTTTGGTCATTACTATACGTATTAGCATAACAGATCATGCACAGGCGCACACGTCACGGGGTCTTTAAACTCAATGTACCAAACCCCTTGTGTTTGTAAATCCTGTGATTATAGAACAACATGAAATATAATGCATTTTCATTGTGGGTTATACAAGAATATATTTGATTATTATTTGATAATATTTGATTATATTAACTTTCGTTTTAATTATTCAACTTAATATGGAGACCTCAACAGGTTCCAGAGATATGACAAATATACCCAAAGGACCCCAGGTGGGTTTTGTTTTTTCTAAATCTCTTTAAAAAGGTCAAATGTACACATTACATTACATTGCATTTAGCTGACGCTTTTGTCCAAAGCGACTTACAATAAGTACATACGACCAGGAAGACACAGCCCAGAAGAAAACAGAATCAACACAGGGTCCACAGGGTACTTATTACAGTATATGTTTTAGTTTGGATTCCGAAAGCTTTTAGTCTACTATCCCATCATTCAAAGGTGGTTTTCACTACAAGTAATGTTTTTTTTTGGACGGAAACTATAATTTACAGTTTTTTACTATGTTCAATCTGAATTTACTTTAAAATAAAAACATCTATATTGATTCTGACTTTTCTACATCCAACTCACAGGTTTATCATTGCTTTGAGAAAAAAGATTGTTAATTTACCCCTTTTAGAAGTGAAGATATAGTCATTTGTTCTGGGCATGTCATTTTCAAGCCTGAAACCTGAAAAACATGCTTGGGGCTTAACAGGTTAATGCAAAAACTAAGTACTGTTTACAATTACAATAATGTAGCTTGTCAATGTTACATGTACTTTTAATAAAAAACCCAGCTTTCTCCATAGTTTTCCCCTTTTCTTACCCCATCAATTATTATGTACAGTTTGTCTCCATCAGTGGCTCAAACTCACCCCCGGCCCCAGTCCACCACGGTGTACCCCAGGGCTCTGTGCTTGGCCCCCTCCTGTTCACCATTTACATGCTCCCCCTCGGCCAGATCATCCGACATCATGGACTCAATTTCCACTGCTACGCTGATGATACCCAATTGTATCTCAGCACCACTCCATCCTCCCAGCTCCCCCCTCAGTCTCTCATCAACTGCCTGCATGACATCAAAACATGGATGTCTTCCAACTATCTCAAACTGAACAGCAGGAAAACAGAGCTCATGGTTGTGGCACCCAAAGCCCTGCTCCAGAAGGTTGGTGACTTCGTCCTTGAGGTTGACGGCTGCTCCATCTCCCCATCTCCTGAAGCCCGCAACCTGGGTGTCATCCTTGATTCCACCCTTTCCTTCCATTCCCACGTCAAGTCTGTGACCAAGTCGGCATTTTTCCACCTGAGGAACATTGCCAGACTCCGACCGTCACTCTCGGAGTCGGTTGCCGAAACCCTGGTGCATGCGTTTGTCACCACACGCTTGGACTACTGCAATGGTGTCCTGTTCGGGGTTCCCAACAAAACCCTGGACAGGCTCCAGTATGTCCAAAACTGTGCTGCTAGGGTCCTCACACACACAAAGCCGTGGCAGCACATCACTCCCACCCTCATCCACCTACACTGGTTGCCGGTCAAGTCCCGCATCACCTACAAAATCCTCCTCCTTACCTACAAGTCCCTCCATGCCCTTGCCCCCCAGTACCTATCGGACATCCTTCACCCACATGCCCCACCCCGGAACCTGCGGTCCTCAGACTCCGGCCTGCTTACCACCCCCCGCACCAAACTGCGAACCTTCGGGGACAGAGCCTTCAGCGTGGCAGCCCCCACCCTCTGCAACGCTCTCCCTGCGGAGATTCGCAACATCCCCACACTCGATGCCTTCAAAGGGGCCCTCAAGACCCATCTGTTTGCCAAGGCTTTCGGCCCCTAAATCGATCTGTTGTTTTGTCTGTCTGACTTTTGTTTTGTTATGTTTGTTTTTTGCCCTATTACTTGTAAAGCGACCTTGGGTCCCTTGAAAGGCGCTATATAAATCCAAGTTATTATTATTATTTTATTATGTAGTGTAGACATGATTAATGGTAAATGGACTGTACTTATATAGCGCTTTATCCAGTCTTTACGACCCCTCAAAGCGCTTTACATACTACATGTCATTCACCCATTCACACCCATTCATACAGAGCAGTACCACTTGCTCTAGGACCTAACATTCACACACATTCACACACCGTTGGCCATGCCATCGGGAGCAACTCAGGGTTAAGTAAGCTCTTTTTTTTTCTCATACTGCCTGTGCTGCAGCACCTCTTTTCACCCTCTGTCTGAAATCAGAGCCCAGTCTGCTCTGATTGGTTAGCTGGCCGGCTCACATGTACAATGTGTTTGAGCGCTAGACAATAGAGGCGTGAGTGTTACATAGTGATGCCATTATGTTACAGAAGTAAACCAAGGTATCCAATGGAGGTGTTTCAAGCAGGGGGGGGGGGGGGGAGAGAAACTTCCTCTGGAGGGAACTTTGGGATTGCAGACCATTTACATGCACATAAAGCTATATACTACACACTACAGGAAAGGAACCCCTAACGAGCATACTAGGGCCTCTTTACACTCATATGAATGAAGGCCCATGTCTTGCACGTGCTTCTGTAGACGAGTGCTTTTAGACAACGAGTCATTGAAGATAAAAATCAGCTAGTAGTGGAGCCCAGTGGGGGAAACTGGAGCACACTCATCCTTTAATGACATTAATTATACCTAATAAATTACAATTACAGGAGAAGCCATGCGCTCCAGTTCCCTCCTCCACTACCCGCTGACTGTGATTCGCCTGTATTGTAACACCCCTTAGATTGAAGAAGCAAAACCTAGTCCCCTGCAGAAAAAACAAAAGGAAATGTGTGGCGAGGATGTTCTACACATAAACTGGTTCCTATGGTAACGCGACCTGAAAATATGACAACAGATACAATTACTCTTTCTCTCGTTTATTTTTTGCCCTTTGCTGCTTCTGATCTCCATTTCGTGTCTCGGGTTGTAGTCAGTTGCTCTCGGTCTGGCACTCGGTAATAGAGGTGATATTGAGTCTTCTCATTAAAGAAAACGAGGAAACCGCACATCCACCATTCTGTCAGTGTCAGATTTTGGCGGTGTGTGTTTGTTTGTTTGTTTGTTTATGTTTGGTTTAACCGGGGATGAGTGCAGTGAAGATGAGTTATTTTACAGCTCTGAGGCAATAAGGAGAGCATTTTGTAGAAATAATATATGAGACATTACAGTGTTGAACTATTCAAAGTCTATTTTCTTGTCCATTTGTATCTCCCTGTAGTCTCTCCTGTTTTCCTTCCAGTCTTTGTATTATCTCACAATTTATTCTCTGTCTTTCTTTTTGCTGCTCACCACACTTGGGTCCTCCTGCTGAACTCCTCCAAATGAAAAACGAGTAGCCCCACAGAAAGTTTTATGGAGGGAAGACAAATGTCATCTTTTAGTGTCCCCAAGATTTTCTTCTGCTGGCATAATCCTTTCTTTTCAATCCTTCTGATAAAAGCGACCTCATTAAGCCTAAAGGGGTTCTTCTCTTTTTAAAGGAGAGGTGGAGGTGGTGGTGCACACACACGCACGCACACACACGCACGCACACACAGAGAGGCTCATTTAGCGGTAGCATACGGTTTCAATGGTCTGATTCACAGTTGTGTCAAACTGAGCGTGAGGTATTTTCAATTATGACTCAGCTGCTATACACAGATCAAAAGAGGATGACTCTCTGAACTAAATATATATTGGTCGTGACCTGCATCACGCTTTTAATGGCTCAGGCAGAGACCTGTTTTGCGTCATTGTTGTAATGAACATAGAGCAACGGCTAGAACCAGTCCTGCATACTCAGATTTCTGCACTTCTTTTATTTCTTGTTCTTAAATATTTAGTTCCTTAAACTACATTTGTGTTGCTAATCCATTTTCAGCCAAATGTCCCTGAATTGGATTTGTGTTTTTACACCATCAGCTTATTGAAAATCAATCAATTTGTTTATGTTTGTGCAGTATTCAGCGGGGGTTGCTTATTCCACTGATTGAAATGTTTTTAATTGCATCAGTCGGTTAGATAAAGGGTGAATCTGCGGTTCGGGAGAAAGATTCAGATGTTTGAACTCAACAGCTAAACGATTAACCCCCCTCTCGTCAGTGCTCCTTCAGAGAACTGCTGTGAAAATCAATCAGGAAATATCAACAGTCATTGAAAAGAAGAATACATTGGGATAAAGAAGATGATAGAAATCGAAACGAGTATCCTAGCAAGTACATGCCATATTTGGGTGCCCAAATAGAGTGGTGTAGGGACTTTTTTTAGTCTGACCTGTAAGGGCTCCCGAGACAAAGCCAATGGGATTTTTCCGTTGATATAATGCTTTACGTTATGCAGCACTTTGAAGTCCACCATATACACAGCTGCATCTGTGCCTCTTTCATGACTTATTTGAGAAGTAGCTGGCGTAACCTCCTCATGAGTATCTACATTCATTAGAAAGTGGGTGTCTTCGGTAAAGAAGTATTCAGCTGGAAAACTGAGTACTAGTAAAAGTAGCTAAAGAGAGGAAGTGCTATTCCCATAGTGCTTCTTGGACTGTTTTTCGACTCTACTCGGATTTCCCCTGATTATTCATCAGACATTTGTTTACCAGATATTTAATTAACTGAAAAGGTCATCAACGCCAATTCAAAGAATGTCTTTCTTTTAACACTGTGGTGTTTTGATATTTAATGAGAGGCGAATAAGATTAACTTCATTGTCTTTTAATTGCTGTAGCTTGGGGGTTTTACTGAAAATAAACCATCATTGAATTAATCAATAGGCGCATTCACACCGCAGTACTTTTCCCACAAAGGTTCATGAGAACTTAGTTCATGAGAACTCTTTAGTTCTCGTGAACTAAGTACAGATCGCGTTCACACCGGAATAAATCCCTGGGGGAGGATTAGGCAAATGAAGCCGCTGACGTCACTTCTTCTTCTTCTGCTTTGGGTTTACTGGCAGGCCGCAAACCACTTCCGCGGCCGGAAGTCCCCGGAGTTGGAGAAGCCTTCCGAGTAAATCGTCAGAACGCCGACACCTCCTCATCTCCACCGCTCCCATGTTTTATTTTGTGTTCCCATAAGTTAGTCTCTCTGCGTTTCTGCGCTGGGCTAATGCTCATGCTAATAATGCTAATGCGAGGATAATAAAATGCCGTCTTCACAAAACCTTTTGGGAGTTTTACGGGGCGTGGTTTGCATTCCGCCCAGCCAATCAGACATAGGAACCTTTTTCTCCCATAAAAGTCCCTGCTCTCTAGCAGGGACGGAAAAGGGGGTGAAAAGGTTCTCATGAACTAATTTTAGTTCCGGCTCATTTTGGTGTGAACGCAACATTTCGGAACTATATCGGAACTAAAGTGGGAAAAGTACTGCGGTGTGAACGCGCCTTATGCCAAACAGTATCACTCTTATTTAAAGGTTAATTATATCAGTGACTATGCAGCAAAAAGACGTTGTGAAAAATGATAATAATGCGAAAAATACAATAACAACATCTGAAGACTCGAGCATTGCACTGGACTTACTCCTATCGATTTTTTTAAATAATTATCTGATCAAGCTAAACACAAAGCCCTGGCTAACAGCCAAACATGTAGCTTATACTAATTTGCTGTATAATGTTCCACAGTAATTGTCTTCAGAGCTAATGCAGCAGATAAAAAACCTGAGTGGAGAGGCTTATGTAATGGTTACCCGTGAAGGTAATGTGCCCGGCCATTGGAGGCTGTAGCCTGCTAGTGAATCTGCTCTCATAGAGAACGCTGCCAAGATCTACCGCTCACACATGGCTACACACTCATACGCATCGCCACCCACACACACACTCGCAGACACACGCAGGTTCATGTGGAGGGCTTGCGTCGATATACACAAGACGTGCACACAACGAGATGTACACACATCCTTGAACATAGGTACGTTTGGTCTATTGTCCGACTTGTGTGGTTTGAATACCTAGGATATTTGTTTGTATACGCTGTCGGTTTCATAAATTGTGCATTTGAGACTTAGCATATAAGTACAAATGACAAAGTTCTTGCCTTTACATGCATGTTTGTTTTAATAATTTGTAAGCATACCTTTGTGTGTGTGTGGGTATGTGTGTGTGCAGCCTTGGTTTGTGTCCAGGTGTCCATATGCTGCCAGGCAGGACAGGGCATATGGCCATCTGGTGGAAGATAGAAATACAACCAATAGGCTTTGACCTTTGGATTTTTTGTTTTCGTCACAGCGCCTGCATGTACTGTATAATGTTCATCTGACATCATCACTTTTAGTTATCGTGAACATCTTCTAGAAAAAAATAGATGAAGATGGTGATTTTGCAAAGGACTACGTATAGTAAATCAATCAGAATCAGAATACTTGACTAGTCCCTGGGGGGTGTTATGAATGTCATGTTTTCAGTAATAACACATCCATTGTGATTCAGGACAGATGCATGATAGTGGGCATGTTATCCAGTGATTTATAGTTAACTTCTAAGCAGAGATACATAATGAAAGTCAGGACGCATTTCTGGCATCACTCTCTCATGTCATTATCCTAAAGCCACTCTGACAGTTCAATATAAATCATAGCGTATGCACCAGTTGCAGAATATCTTGCAGAAATATAGAAAACCCAGCTTCCAAGCTCTTGCATTCAACCAAGCAATCGCTGACATTGATGTTTGTATGAATAGAAGAAAGATACTTCTGCTTCCTCGGGTAACATTTACGAGAAAGGCAATTGTCCACATCTATTTTTCATTCACCGTCTTCTCTTTCTTTTCTGTCTCTCTCTTGTTATTCTCAAAATAAAAGTAATATGGTGGTATAGAACATGGGTCAGCAATAGGTGGCCTGCGGGCCATTGGTGACCCGCCAGCAATAATATTTGGCCCGGCAAATCTTTTTTTTTTTTTTTTAAATATCGGGCCGACAGTCACAAATATAGGCTATAATGTCCGAATAGAGAATCTACCTACACCTGAAGAATGCTTATTGTACTTTTATCCATGTTGAGACACACAGCACAGGCACAATCTGTCAGCGGGGTGCACTGACGCTGATAGTGGATCAATAAGTAGGTGGACAGCACGTGGTGCTGAAATAGCCAATATGCGGTTTGTGGTGTGAACAAAATAACACCAGCTCACTAAATCATTCAAACGTAATGTTTACTTATATGTGAACAGTAACAAAGTTCAGTCAAAACATTGACAAACAAATCGGAGAAAGCCGCTTGATCAAGGAGGGCGAGGGGTGGTGGTGCATATGCTGCCACCCCAGTTGGCAGCTTTGTTTTGAAAGAAAAGTTGATTCAAAACGCACTAAAGCTTTGGATCTTAATAAGCTTGTGAGCAGTAGCGGACTGGCCATCTGTAGATGGCCAGTAGATGGCCTCCCCCCAAGCATTCCAACGTGTCACATGTTTTAACAATCAATTACTTAAATAAGCCTTTGATTATGTTCCGGCTCGCCATCTAGTGGCTCAGAAAAAAATTGGCCCAAGGCCAAACTTAATTGCCGACTCCTGGTATAGAATAAATAATAGTTTTTGTAAAGCTCCTCAGAAACCCTTTTAAAACATGGCTATTTTAAAATAGGTATACTGATTCTTTCTAAATGCCATAATTCCAATTGTAAATTAACTTTTGTAACTTTTCGTTGTAATTGTACTCAGAGGCGCGGGAAGGTATTTTGAGTGGGGGTGCTGACTCCAGTGAACACTATTACGGGCACTATAGAGCACGCACAAAAGCACTCCCCACACGCAAACACACAGTACACCCGCGACTGTTACAATGAAGGCTCGATAATCAGCTCACGGCATATAGGCAGGGGTAAAACTGCGGTCAAGCCAGCCTCCACTCGGGAAAACTTGGTCAAGCCAGCCGGCACGTGATATTGCTGTGCGCGAATATCCTATGCATTACGGTAGAATCCTGGAAACACTGCCTCTGTGTTTAGATGAGAATAAAACAAAAACTGTCCAGTATCAAAGAATCATTTCACTTCAGGGTCATAGCAGGACATCTCATCTAGTCACTTAGAAAAAAATCAGGACATTCTGATGTCTCATCTAAAAACAGGGATGATAGCTCTTATATTTGACTTCAAAGGTATTTTATTTTGAAACTGTACATCAGAATGTCCTGATTTTTTCTAAGTGACTAGATGGGGTGTCCTGCTATCACCCTGGAGTGAGATGAGTCTTTGATACTGGACAGTTTTTGTTTTATTCTCATCTAAACACAGAGGCAGTGTTTCCAGGATTCTACCGTAATGCATAGGATATTCGCGCACCGCAATATCACGTGCGGGCTGGTTTGACAGATTATGCACAGCGGGAGCAGCAATAACCCTCAAATAATAATTCAGAGGGGCTCCGCACCCCCTGCCTGCCGCTAGGGGGTGCTGCAGTGCCCTCAGCACCCCCCTTCCCGCGCCCATGATTGTACTCTTTTCTTCTGAATTTGCTTGATTTTTTATGAGCTATAAAATGTTTTGTAAATTGGGCTGCAATGGTTATGTTTTTAGCATCCTATAGGCGCGTTCACACCGGAGTACTTTTACCCGTATTTTTCCCGTTTAGTTCCGTTCGCTTTCACACCAAAAAGAGAACTTAGTTCCGAGAACTTTTACCCCCATTGTTAGTGCCTGCTAGAGAGGTGGGACTATCCTGTGGAGAAAAATTTACTAAATTTAGATTGGCTGGGCGAATTGCAAACCACGCCCCGTAAAACTCTGAAAAGTTTTGTGAAGCCGCCATTGTATTTGCTGGCATTAGCATTATTAGAATTAGCATTAGCCCCGCGCACCAACGGAGAGAGACTAGCTTATGGCAACACAAAAAAAAACATGGGAGCGGTGGAGTGATGAGGAGGTGTCTGCGTTCTGGCAATTTACTCGGAAGGCTTCAGTAGAAGCCAGTCCCCAACTCCGGGGACTTCCGGCCGGGGACTTCGGGTGGCAGTAGAAGTATAATATAGTATAATAAGTGGTTTGCGGCCTGCCAGTAAACCCAAAGCAGAAGAAGAAGAAGTGACGTCAGCGGCTTCATTTGCGTAATCTTCCCTCAGGGAACTTATTCCGGTGTGAATGCGATCTGTACTTAGTTCCATGGGGGCACTAAGTGCTGGCACTAAGTACGGCAAAGTACTTGGTGTGAAAGCGGCTAATGGACTTTGATGACCTCTGTAACATAGTGACGTCACTGTGTAACATTTGCACTTCTATCTGGCTAGCGCTCTATCACATTTTACATGATAGGCTAAGGGGCTGGACATCTCTAAGTGGTTGACCAATCACAGCAGAGCCTGACCAACTAACCAATCAGAGCAGACATAGGCTCTGGTTTCAGACAGAGGGTGAAAAGAGGTGATGCAGAATGCGGCAGTATGAGAAAAATAAAGAGCCTTAAGAACATTAAAGCATATAAACAAGTCACAGTAGAGTTACAAAATACAAATATGAGCCTGAAAATGAGCATAATAGGCCCCTTTAATATCTCATATTAAACAACATCTGCAGTTAGAGTCATGCTATTCCCTTTCCTTCCTTCCCAGCCAGTGGCTTCTGTCTCAGCTTCACATGTGTCTGTGTAACCAGGCAAACAGTGAAGCAGCAGGACTGATCTATAAAGCACACCAAAGCTGTAAATAATACTGTGAGGTCAGCGCACGATCCTCTGAGGAGACGTGAAGCTCCAAAACAAACACTTGGCCTGAGCACTGCAACACTACCGCACATAAACTAGACCTTTCATGAGCTCCTTTTTAATACATAAAGAACTGACGGCCTTTGTTTAATTTGTAATAGGATAAATGGGAAGTTTAACCTTACAGTTTTACATGATTAATGGATGAATACATTTGGAGCGAGGCTTAAAATGTTTTCCTGCGTGTATGTGAGGAGATTGCTCATATATGTAATGGATTATACTTGAATTATATGGCATATATTTGGCATGCAGAGGCGGGTAGAAGAGAGAAAAGAGATGGGAAAAGAGAGGAAAGTGATCCCCCTCTCTCCCTTGACAATATAAAGCGTGAGACTGGTTGAGAGAGAGGAGGAGGAGGAGGAGGAGGGAGGAGGAGGAGGAAATACAGTGAAAAAAACGGAGGAAACAATCAAAGAAAAATGTAAACACGGTGGCCAAAATGCAGACAAAAGACACAAAACACTCCACCTTCCTGTCCTTAACTCTCCTCTCTCTTTCTCTCCGTGGACACTTCTCTGGAATCCTCAGACTGCTGTCGGTTACTTAGCAACCAGAATCCTGTCGAAACTGTGTCAGAGAGACCGAGAGGGAGAGAGCGCTGCACGGTAGACGAGGCTCTCCTAATCGCTGTAATCTGTCAGGATGTTTATGTCTGACACGTGTTATCAGCATTCATTTCAACATGTGATATACACAGGCCCGCGATAATCCGTTTGTGTGACAGTCATTATCAGGCTGCCGTTATGCTACACATTTGATGTTGTCAGAAGTTCAAAGAAAAGACTAAAACCAACTATGCATTAGCTTGCCTCGATAACTTTCCGACCTCCTTATCCTGTCTTTAGCACTCTCAATTCAAACATTCGTACTAATGACCACATGGCAACCTACGAGTGTGAAAAGTGAAGCTAATGAAAAAGTGCCTTAAACATGCATACTCTGTAGAAAGTCATCCAATTGTATAAACAAATGATATCACAATAAACCTTTTCCTGATGTGTTTAGGTTCATAATCAGTAATATGAAGTCTTCTTCACTACAGCTCCGTGTTGTTATCCTTTACCCTTTCACTTCATGTTTTTGAGTTGATGAAAACTTACACCCAAAATGTAATGATTAGTATTTTGTGGTACTTAGCTTCCCCTTTTTTAGCCACAAACATTTTGAAAAACCTCCAAAAACTAGAACGTAGGACGGCCAAGATACCAAACTCGCTCGAAGCGTCAGTTTACGAACAAAAAAGGGAATGACCGTTACATCGCCAACCTTTTGTTTTACAACTAATGCTGAAGACGTAAATCTAAACTCATAATGATGTCACAGAAATTCTGATTTAGGGCCTGGCACTTTGACAATTTACTTACAAAGTGGTGTTACGAAGGGTCTTTATCAGGCATTTAGTGGCTCTATGGTGAAATGAAGGATCCTGTGTCTTTGCTTAAGCACACAATATAGTCATATGTCATCTACAGCTCCCATTTTGATTGCACATGAAGTACATGTCATCCAGTGCACGGTAAATATGAGCAGCCAAAACCTCAAGGTCAAGCTTATTGGTTAAACCATTTCCCCCTGTGTGTGTGTGGGTGTGTGTGTGTGGGTGTGTGTGTGTGGGTGTGGGTGTATGTTTTAAGGCCAGGCCCCAGCAGATGCAGCTACTCTATTTAGGGCACTTTGTACCCCTCTCTTTCTCCCTTTTTGACACATCGTGACACACACACACACACACACACACACACACACACACACACACACCTGCTCTTACAGAAAGATGCGACGGATCTCGCCTCGTGTTCTGGAGTGTCAGTAATGTTTCAGTCCAGTACATCATGTGCACTATGCAGCGCTGCAAATAACAACACTTTGTCCATGTGTCATTGCACTGGAGTGAAAGAGACTATCTTGTGGTTCACTTTGCACATAGATATCTATCACTGTGTTGAAGTAGACCTTAGAGAGGAATGGGGTATGATTTATTATCATCAATTCTGGTAGTTGATGTTAAACATTTGAACTAGTGTCATCAACATAGACGTTTTAAAAGGCAGAGAAATTGAGTTGGAGATGAAAGTGCCTGTAGCAGTGAGACTGAAAGAGAAATTCAGAGGGAATCCTGGTGTAACTGCGTCACTGCTGCCTCTTCCTCCTCTCTGAGGTGTTGGAGGAGGAGGATGAGGGATGGAGAGATGGAGGGATGGAGGGATGGAGAGATGAAAGTGGGAACGAGGAGGAGCGAGTTCAGGGACAGGCTGATTTATGAGTTTCTGTTTCTGAATCATGCCGTCTTCGGGGACCTAATGAGATGAGCCGATCTGTAGCTCACAAACACACACACACACACACACACACACACACACACACACACACACACACACACACGGCGCGACACATGCTGCAACTAGTCATTCTGTTGGCAAAATCCTTAAAGCAGTAATCACAGCAGGGGGGACTTTGAGGTAATGCTAGAGTGTGTGTGTGCGTGTGTTTGTCTTCTCTGGCAGATGGTCAAATAAATGAACAATCATCCCAATCAAACAGGGCTTGGTGTCTGGATTGGAAAGGATCCACTGCCACATCCGCAAATATGGATGAATGTAGATAAAAACTGAAAGAAGTGAGGAAAACACAAACATGACGAGGAAGAAGTGCAGATTTTTGGTCAGAGCAGAGATTCACAACAAAGTTTTGCGATGAGCGTTGGAGGGTAAAAAAGTAAGAAAGGACAGCAGAGGGGGAGCAGAGCTCATTAAGGAAGGAGGACAAACATCCACGAATGGTCTTTTGGGCGATGCCAGCAGTTAGAGAAGCTCTGAACTTAGCCGTGCTGCTGCTCTGTTGTAGCATAAATTAGCTCCTCTGAGACTTGCAACAACAGAGCTGGAAAGGTGTCTACAAGTGAAACACGACACGACAAATGCCCCCAAGTGCATTTCAATTATTGGCTAATAAGGATATATTATATATAAAATGAAGATACTGCAAAATGTTTAAAGATTATTCTTGAATAATCTATTAAAATAGATGTTAAATCACATCATAGTATCAAATGTAGCAGCATATCTACTAAATAATGTAACACTAGGGGAATTCTACCTAATATTTTTCTCATTTTCTAGACCGAGGGTGTGTGGATAGATGGTGTGCTACTTTACCATTATTGTGTTGCAGTAGCATTCTCAAAACAAAAATAACCGTGAATATAGAGATTAATAGAATCATAAGTCGTTTATCCAGGATATTCAGGTTTGCATAGCCATTTTAAACCATAAAGAAAAGTATGTTGTCACAATTATATCTAGTAAAGGTTATGCAACTCAACAAAATTGGTTGCAAAACAAATAATGGCAACATGAGATTTGATCAAAATATCCAAGAAACCTTCATATTGAATACATTGGTCGACTGTGCTGATACTTAACTTAATTCTTAAGAAAAATGTAGTTCCCCAAAATCTGCTTCTTGCAATACAGTATAATTGATTGCTTTATAGTTGACAGATAAAAGCATTACGTCAGGGGAAGATTTTTTGGATGAATTTTTTGGATGAATGTACTGGACCAGGGCCGTCCCTGGCCAACATTGTGAGATGAGGCCCCCCCCCCCCCACAACCTACAGGAGTGAAACAAAAGGTTGGGAAACAAAGTACTTTCCTGTTTATTATTATTATCAACACAGTTACTTTTTTGGTAAATGGTAAATGTGCATGTATGTCGTTCAGTTTGCGTTTACAGGTGAATACGTCTGTATTTCCTGCCAAATACTAGCCTCAAAAAGATTAAAACATAATTAATGCAAATAAACTACTTCTAATAATAATCATAATCATTTCAATAATATAAATACTATATTATTTTATTATAATATAGTTGTAATATAGTCAAGACAAAACATGCTTATGACATGCTCAACAACTGATATTTCTTAAATCTGTATTCAAATGTAGTTCCCTCTGTCAGCAATGTATCAACAACTACACACACATTTCTATCAGTATTTCTCTGTGTTGTGGTTGACATGATGATGACTGTTGGGAGTTAAGGGGAGAGGCTGAGCATCACCATGAAATGTGCAAATTGACATAAAAATTAATAAAAGGGGAGAACTGCGCTGAGCACTGCGCACAAGCCGAGCTCATAAGGTGAGGCCCCCTGCGCAATGTGAGGCCCCATGCAGCCTGCATGATCGGCCTGTAGGGAGGGACGGCCCTGTACTGGACAATGCTAATATTACACTTAAGGTGTACTATACTGTCATGCAGGTTTAATAAAACCATTTGGAACTTATTTACAATATACAAAGCAGATCTGGAAGGAACAATTAAATGTATATGCTCATCCTAACAGGCAACATACACACTGACAGTATGCACACACACTCATACATACACACACACACTGCTGCCCTGTTGATCGACCTGAGTGTAGAGTGTGATTAGATTATTACTGATGGGATTGAGTTTGCTCTCGTCTAATGAAAGAGGGATGGAGTGGAGCATGGACAATTGAGGAGGGGGTCCCAGATAAATGGATTGTGAAAGAAGATGGAAGAAAACGTATATGGTGGTGGGGGGTTAAGATGAAGAGAAGGAGGTGAATAGCTAAGAGGATAAATAAAGGGGGGGAGGTAATGTAGAGGAATGAAGGTGACAGCATGGAGAATAGAGAGTGAGAAGGTGAAGGTGAGTGTCAAGGAACTGAGAAACGAGGGAAGGGTGAAAAGGTGTTGAGGAGGGGGATGGAGTGAGGAGTTAACCTTGTTTCAGTGGGCTTAAGGTTAATGTTCCTGCACTGCTTTGAGATTAAAAATCCTGCACTTGGTTTTTACTGGTAATTGAAATACACTATTAGGTTTATAAAGGGAAGTTAAGCTCATGTTTTCTTTTGGAATTAAGGTTATGTTAAAGTAAAAATTGAAAATTCATGTAAAAAACGATGTTCTTATGGCATGCTTTATTAAAAAGCACTTTCATTGAATTTTAACCATGCGGTGCATTCAACATTTAGCATTTAAAACCCACACTAAAGCGCTGTCTGAACTTACATGCTACATCACGATTTATTTAAATGTAGATTGTAATACTGGAGTAAATATACTCTCTTTGTTATATTATATTTCAACTAACGATCAGATAGTAGCCAAAAACACCAGAAAAATACAACAAGTACACAATTTAGAGCGCTTGAGAAAGCTATCTGCTATAGTTTTTTCTAGCTAGCATTTGGAATGTAACTCGATTAAACATGCTAACTTAGTAGTTTTATTAAGATATTTACATTCATAAAACAACTGTTTTCATTATGTGTTCATCCCAAATCCTAGGTGTACATACAGCCCGCATTGTCTGTTCCAATAGTTAACTTGCTAGCTAGCTAGCACCACACGGCACATTTTGAATTGTATTTATTTGACAAATGAATGGACACACATTTAGATTGTGTGTCTTAGTGGTATGGTTATAGTATTTGTTTCCCCCCATTTTGTCCTTCTCAACATATAACTCTAAAAGCTCAAATAACCTCCAAACCACTTCTTCCTCCATCTCTCCATCGTTGTGTTTATGGGTGCAAACATTTTCTTTCCCCTAAGCCATCTGTCTCCATGGCAAGTTGAGTGCTGTGTGACTGGTCACTGATCTGAACCTCTCTCGTTCACACCAATTACCTCTCTTCTAGCCCTGAAATTCAGCAAATTTGTTTCTGCATTACGAGATCTGTCAAAGCATTCTGTCTACAGTAAAGAATACTACTATTGTTATACTGTTTATTGGAACTAAACATTCAGTAGCCTAATGTACTGGATTACACCCACTGTTGCAAAGGGATCACGCCCCTCCCCAACTCCCCAAATGAGATGTATGCAAACAGTTGACAACGCTTACTGTTCAAAACACACTTCTGTAGTTGTGAGATCAGAAGATCAACTTTTCCTCACGCTGAAGCAATAGTCAGTTTGAGAGCTGCTAACCAGATGGGACGGATGTGTAGTTTATGGCAGAACAACGAGTGTGCCGCGGAGCAGAAAGGGATAAGTTCTGCTTGTGTGCTGAGACTTAACACTGTAGCTCCTCTTTAACACAGAGGGACAGATCGAGAACCCTGGAAGAAGAGAACAAAACAGGAAGGGAGGGATGTAGAAAGAGACAAAACAGCTGATAATGTGCTGTTAATCGTTTATTTTTTGTCATTTTGTGCACTCACTGCTGTGATGGGCGACAACAGGACTATTATTTGTCTGTAGTGCTTCAGTGCTCTTTTGTTGTTCACCGCGCCCTCCTTCCCCCCCTCTGCTCGCTCTCTGTGCGCCGCCACCGACCTGACAGCTCAACTGGAGTGGGCTTGACACAGTGTATGCATTGCAGAGTGGGCTTGACAAGGTGTGTGTGCTGTCAGAACTCTCCTGTGGATTCCTGCGTGTGTGTGTCCATGTTTCCCTGAGAGGTTGTGTAGAGGAATTGTTGTTGTCTTGCATCAGCAGCCACTTGTGTCCAAATGTGTTTGCGTGTTAAAACCAGGTTAAAACTCAGCTTTTCATGTGCAGCTGGAAAATAAAAGGGAAAAACACACCATGCATACCATGCTTCACCCTGGGTGTACTCCTGTAAGCAAGCACTATGCATGTGTGTGTGTTCACTTGTGTGTAAGTGTTATCACAGGCGCTCTAGGTGCGAGACTTTGCTGTGAATGAGTGTTGTACTAATTCACAGGCTCTTACAAATGCTTCATATTGCATTGCATTATTTGTGTTTGGTGTACCTTGGAAGGCTTCTATTGTTACATATTCACACAGCAGACGCTGGAGACAAACACCGAGTCATTTTGAGCCCATTATACAGTCACAAATTGATGCTCCATATATCTGTTCTTTCTGTCAGCTTTCCATCATCTTCCACACTTGGTTTCTCCTCATCAGTTTTAATTACTGTTTGTGCGTGTCTACCTTTACATCTGCCGTTATTTTCCGTACCCTTACAAAGTGTAAAATACGTTACTCTTGCCCTGGAGAAAGAGAACTAAACGCTCCAGTTAGATTTTGTGTCCACTGTGGTTATACTTGAGGAGCTAAGATATTGAAAGAACTCTAAAATAGGGTTTGGGTCAGGTTAAAAGACCTGAATCTGTTTAGAAAATAAGGCGGGATTTTGTTTATCTGCTTCACAACTAAGTAAAACTATATTCCAGTAGATATGAATATGTTAGACTGCTCAGCTGGTCCACCTGTCAAAATGAGTCCTACATTCCCCTTCAAAATAAACTCAAAATAGCAACAAATATGCAATTGGTTTACCTTTCCCTGTACCCATGTGTATAATAAAGCTTCCAACACTGTGAACCTGTATTCATTTATACATATTGTTTTATATTACTTTTGAATTATTCAGCCAGTTACTGACTGTTACAATTTACTCTAGCTCCTTTCAAAAACAAAACAGTCTTTGTCAGTCATTATTTATGTACTGAAACATTGCACTAGATCAAAATGACTATCTTTTAGTTTATGTCAAAACCCATCAACAAAAAAAAGAAAAAAAAAGAATTCAAAGTGGTTCAACCAACTCATTGGTGCTCTGTTAAGTCAAGCCAGTACTCCATCTGAGCTATACTGACCCAAACTCTGTCAAAAGGGATTTATTTGCACACAGACATTTATATAGACAGGTAATAAATATGTATATTAAAATCCCTTAGAGCTAGACTTATGAATACCCACAATCCCTCACGCCCAGTTTATACTGAGATCTCATTTGATTTGCTGAGTGCTGAGGCATAAATCGACCTTAACAAGTGAGACCAGCAGGATGATGTGCCAGGCCTGGATGTGTCACTGCCAGAGGAGGAAATCCAAGCAATGCACATTATATTTGATCCAGCTCATCGAAACATAGGAAGAACATAACTATACTTCTGAATTTGAGCCGTTGTGTGTGCTTGTGTGACGGACAACATTTGAGAAACACCAGAATCTTGTTTTTCGCCGAAAATCAGTGTGTTCGCTGAGCTCGATCCGCAGCGACAGCCTGGCTTGACTTTGAGGACTTACACATTAATGCGTGTGTGTGTCTCTGCGTGCGCGTGTGTGTGGGTGAGCTGAAGACAGAAGGAGGCTCAGGAGGTGTTGACTGTGGAGATTAAAGGGGAATTAGAGAAAGCAGAGCGCAGAAAAATACGAGAGAGAGACTGAATCTTTGAATATTCAAATCTCTCATTTTAATTCTGCCGCAGATTGCTAAATCTCTCGTCTGTGAAGGAAGGAACAACCTTGCGATGGTGTTCGTACTGTGACACACTGGCTCAAGGCATTTTCTGTGTGATTGTATTAATACTCACGACAACATAATTGTAACAGTGTTATCAACAATGTTTTATTGCCACTCCCCCTGAGGGCATTACCAGAAATGTTTTACACTGCCGTTTTGGCTCAATACACTTTAACTCATTAGACTTACAACACAAGCTACAACTAAACGCCTTAAAGCTGTTTTTGCTTTTCACAGTTTAACCAAACGTAACTCTGTCTGAGTGAACATGGCCTCTGAACTGATGTTCTACTCTGATGCCACTGGTTTACCCTCTTGTTTAAAAAATGAAAAAAGCGTCTCCAGAGGATATTCTGCATTCTTCCTGTCTCCCACAGTAGCTCTGCTTCTGTTTACTTGAATATCCAGCTGCTTCATACCAAAGCTTGGTGCATTGGCAGAGACCTCCTTCTCCAGAAATACACGCATAGCAGAGCCTGATTTCTTCAGTATCACAATATCAGCACATCAAATTGTTAGAAACAGGAGACATAAGTGTAGGCAGTGCTGGAAGAACCATTCAAAAATGTACTTAGGTAAAACAAGTTCAATGTTGACGGATAAATGTAAAAGTGTTAAAGTAAAAGTGCCCCGTCAGTGTTTCTCCATTATATATGATGTTTTTGGATTAAAATGACTGCTGCTTTCAAGAGTATAAAGCATTTCACTGCATCAATTGTTTAAGTTTGTTTAATTTGAACTACTTAATGTACTATTGGGTAGTTTAATCTACAGTGAAGAGGCATATGCTGTAATGTATGTTTGTAGATTCACTGTCATGTGAGATACAGTATCTCTTAAAAGTAAACCTTTCCTTTTCATGAACTCATACCCACCTCCCTTTTTCAGCTTTGTGACAAAGGATTTTCTAAGAAATCCAAGAGGATTTCAAACAGCTTATTTATCGCAAGAAGTAAGAGAATGTTCTCTATCCATGAAGGGATACAACTTTTGTGGAAGTTCATCAGAAAGATTGAAAATGACCACATCTTAAGATACATAGTTTTCAATGGACAGGAAGGGGATACCAACTGTAATCTGAAGTGTAACTAAAGCTGATAGTGTACCTCTGTAATGGATTAGCCTTGGCCATACTGTATGTCATTATGGTCATGCCATTAAAGCTATTTTAATTGAATTAATTAGCAGTGAAAAGAGCAAATAATCGCAATAATTGAGCAAAATTGTATTAAAGTACAATACTTTAATTCCACCAATGCAATTTCATCATGAATATATCATTTCCATATGAGCGTCATGCTCAGATGGTCATAGCAGACCTGAATTGACATATAAAATAAGCTTTATTTCATCGGTCTCATACATCTTCACCTTCCCTCTCAGAAGACAGAGGGAAGCCTTTTTGTCAGCAGGGAGAATAACGGCGTGGCATTTTGGCAGAGCCCGTAGCACACTGTCAGGTTTGGTTAATTAAGCGGTGTGACAAAGGTGAGCGGGGGCTGCGGGGCTCCAGAAACCCTCTGTCAGACGTACAAATGGCCTGTCACGCAGATACTGTGGTGGAGGCAGCAGATAAAAGAGAATAGGCAACGTCTGAGTTCCATTTTCTGTCCTGTAATGATAAATGCATTAGGAATGTGCTTGTTGATTACCACTCTACTAATTGAAATATTAGACAAATTATTTTTCCAAAGGCTCTTTGCTGTTTCTGTTTCCTGCCCAGAAATTATTTCAAAATGACCAAGTACGTAAACAATTAATGTCGGTATAATAAATACCCACTTCATTCAAATCCTGATGAAGCCTTTTACATTCACTGTGTTTATTTGACATTATATGTAGTTGGTCTTAGTTCTATCTGATTGCTTTTGAAATTAGTTTTATTCATTTAGCGACTGTGGAAGAGGAATTGTTGTGTACTTCAAATCTGTGCAATAGTGCCACTTACATTTGTAATTTGAAAATAACTTAAACTGGGACTTAAAAAATTAATTCAACATGTTAAATTGATATTCAGTCTTTAGTTGCATGATATTGTACAGGACATAATAGACTTTGTTTTTAACGTCCATTTCTGATCACAAGAGTAAACTGTCCCCACAAGCAAAGTCTTAAATGCAGTATTTGTTGGTGGGTTTCTTGATCTTGACATGTTCAGTTTAGAAAGTTCCCTTTCCTGTAGTGTTAGATTTTTGTGCATGTAAATTATCGGAAAAGGCTAAAATCCTCCAGAGGGAGTTTCATAATGACGTCACTATGTAACACTCAAGCTTCTATTGGCTAGCGCTCGACCATATTGTTCGTGATAGGCTAAGGGGCGGGACATCTCTAAGCAGTTAACCAATCACAAAAGATCCGGCTTGTTTCAGACAGAGGATGAAAAGAGGTGCTGCAGCACAGGCAGTATGAGAAAAATAAAGAGCTTTTTGAACATAAAAGAATGTAAACATTTTACAGTAGAAGCACAAAACACAAATCTCAAAACATGACATTTAGCATTTTGGGGCCCCTTTAAGATTGTTTGCTTAGCTCTATCCTTGCTTTGTCAAATCTAAACAAAGTATTCAGCACATGAGACTGAAAGACCTGCCTTTAGTGTAGGATACATTAAAGGTTATAACCGTGGAGACCTAGAGAGAGCGATTACCTCTCACACCCAGACTTTATTGCTGATACAAACTTCTGTCCTGACCCCTGATCCCAGCAGTGAGTCCCCATTGTCCTTATGTTTGCGCCACATACACTTAATTTGCCTACAATGTATATATGCCTCCATTTGTTTGCACGTCTGATTGTGAGTAATGTACAAGACAGTGGTCACCATTTGTTTTCTGCTTCAACTCCCTTCTTAATTAGAACATTACTTCACCCTGGGAGTACTTCTACACACATACCCGGGCACACATCAGTGTGTGTGTGTGTGTGTGTGTGTGTGTGTGTGTGTGTGTGTGTGTGTGTGTGTGTGTGTGTGTGTGTGTGTGTGTGTGTGTGTGTGTGTGTGTGTGTGTGTGTGTGTGTGTGTGTGTGTGTGTGTGTGTGTGTGTGTGTGTGTGTGTGTGTGTGTGTGTGTGTGTGTGTGTGTGTGTGTGTGTGTGTGTGTGTGTGTGTGTGTGACAAAACCCAACTTAGGTGGAAAACAGCAGCTTTTCTAGCTGAGGAGACATGATTTAAAACGTTTTCCTGCTCTTGTTCTCTTTGTAATTGTCCCTTTTCAAATGGCTCTGTCTCTCACTCATGCTCTCTTTGTACCCTTATGATAACAATAAAGGATCATTCTCCATTTTCTAGCTGCAGATAAACTGTGTAAGGCTAACTTGTGTTATCTTAGACTGGTTTGATTTATGGCATCGCACCATGCTGCTACCGCTTTTTCACTATGGATCTATTTATTTGGTTTTTGTGTAACTATATGTTATCTAAAGTAAGTACATACCAGGCTGTACAAGGCATCTTTACCAGATGTTTTATCATTTGTTGATGAATAGAGGCTAAGAATTGTCTTTAATTTAGTCAATAGAAACTACCATTTCAGTTTCCATCCATGCCCTCAAAGCACGTCAAAGGAGTTCCAGACGGATTACAACTCTCACGTCTGTCTTTGCACTGAATCACTCATGCGGAAACATTATTAAGACTCTATTACTTATAAAAGCCATTGTAATGTGAACAGAAATAAACCCAAAGAAAGGAAAGAAAACCCCACTGACCTAGCCCTCTGTAGCGTACTGCTTTGTCCTAAATAGATAATCTCACTGAGAGTCCCACAAGGATAAAGAAAGGATAACACAAGCAATAGAAAGTCAACAAAAGATTACTTACAAGTGCTATTTCAGTCAAGTCAGAAGTAACAGCTGACATGTTTATACCTTTGATATTGTGCTTAGCCCTGTGATAATAAAATAGGACTCTCGTGTTTTTTTACAGAGCAAATATTGAGAGACTTGCATGAGTACTTACTTCTCTCTTCAGATCCTGGCATGAATTGCCACACATGTCTAGGAGTTTACTTCCCGTCTGTAATTGTGAGACTTGTCTTTGATCAATATTAGCGAATGATTCAACAGGATGTACAATAGACATGGGCCCATTAAAATGTTGATTTGTGAAATGTTGAAAAGGCCTGTAAACAGATTAACAGCCAGCCCTTTGGGTCATTACGAGAGCCATTATGTGCATTAGGCTCGCAAACCAAACTTCCTATTGGCATCCGTTTCCAGTGTGTTGGCGGGGTGTTTGTTTACTCACATGGTCTTGTGCCTGGGATTTTACTACGAGGCTAAGGCTTTTCCTCAAGTATGCTTTGATATCTACATTATACCATTGTCTCTAATGGATTAAGGCTCTCGGCATCATTGCTTGTTTTGGACCATGTTGCTCTTGTGTGTGGTTTGACCCTGATCATGGGTCCCTTTGATTGGTCTGTGGTCGAACCCTAAGGAAGTGTGCTGGGTTGAAGCAAATTCTCGTAGTAGCGGTAGGGTAGGTAATTTAGAGAAACCAGCTGGAGTGCGCTAGAATTTGAAAATACAGAGCCCCTCCTACAACACTCACGAACGCGCACATGACCAATGAGGGCACGAGATAAGTTTGTGCACAGATGGAAGGCTGACAGGCAGGTAGGCCATCCAGTTATTTTTGCCGGGCCGGTTAAAATGATTGGTCGTGCTTTTTACAGTAATACGGCTTCCACAGATGACATTTTTTTATGTATTTATTGTCAAAGCACTTAAGATATTCATTGCTATCGGGATGTTAAGAGCATTCCATGTGTTTCTGAAGTGAATGACCTACTCCACCTTTAATGGTGGCACTACAACTTCCGTGTCAGTCACATGATGCCAGTGGGCCCAAAAATATTTTCTTTAATTCTACGGTAAATGGACTACCCAGAACAAACCCTTAAATAGCCCTTATTTGAATCAGTAGGTCCTGAAAGCCTACTTGGATAATGTATATTTAATGTCCCTCTCCAGTCATTTTACTGAGCAGTTTGGACGCAGGGCTTAGGGAAAACCTTAGTGCGTACGTTGGGCCCGATGTTTGCAGAAGATTGCTGATAAATCCACAGAAGATCTTGGTATTTTGGTTTTCAAGACTAAGCAACTCTCATTGCAATGAATGGTTTCCCGCTTCCAACGCTGCATCCAGTTCTCTTCACGCATCCATATCTGTGATCGGCAATGGAGGCGGTGTTACAGAAAAAGTTGTCCCCGGCATAGATTGGTCACCATTAACATAATTGTGCTTTTCACAATAAGCAGACTAAGATTTTGTTTGAAAATTGAACTGCTGCATAGGACTATTTGAATTATTGCTTTCCATTGCATATCCCCTGAAATGAACAGTATGTATATATCCAATGTGTTTTGGCCTTAACCGCTTCCTGTACGTGGTTCGAGCACTTCTCCATGCTGGTGATCCTGCTCAACTGTGTGACTCTGGGGATGTTCCAGCCCTGTGAAGACGTCGCCTGCCAATCTGAGTGGTGCGGCATCCTGCAGGTGAGTGTAAGGTCTTCACTCTTAGCTCTGTGTGTGCTTTCTCTCCATGCAAACACCTGACATACAACTTACTCTATTTACCTCAGTTATGCCTATATGAGGCTTTGCTGATGTGGCCATTAATACAGTAGTTATTTAATGTGAAAAAATGTGGCTTACCTTGGTGACATATTTGAGCTTCTTCCACATGCGTTTACGTTAAGTCATGTGCCATGCTTTGATTTTAATTTTGTAACCCTTCAATGTACATCAAATATACATTTAAGGGTCGTTCAGACGTGCTCTGCAATGATTGTAATGTTTTGTTAGGTGTCTGGGAGTGTTAAGTGTCCCTTGTTGTCTAAATGTTGTCCTTTTTGATGATGTAAATGATGCTGCTGTGATACAAGAGAAAAATCCGACTTGATCTGACAAAGTATTATCCTATCTTATCGCATTAAGCCTGCCAACTCAGTGCTTTAGTGAGTGATGAAGAAAGCTCAGTACCAACGTCATTTATAGTACCAAAATGTAAACCATGCATCAGACTGTTGTATTTCAAATTAAATGTCTCTATTACACCAAGGATCACTTCCACATTGGGCTTTTAGCTGCTGTGAAGTGACAGGAAGAGCAATAATAACTGTAATTTGTGAACAAATGGTAATGAAAACGTTCATTCTCTTTCTTGTCTCATTTGTTTCAACATGCTGTTAGAGCAATGTTGTTTCTTGGCGCGCTGAGATATGCTTATTATATTCAAATGCAGACGCTCTTTTTTGCTGTGGTGCATTTCTATTTAATTGAGACGCAGCCATTACCATGCTAAGCCAGAGCTACTCCCCGCTGGGACGAGACTAACTAATGGAGACGAGATTTTATTTTCAGACAACCTCCACTGGCACCTTCACAGCTTGTTTCAAAGTGTGACTCCTTATTGATGAGGAAATGTAACGAGAACCGGACCTTTCTGTGTTGGCAAGTATTTGATTTCCTCTTGTAATAATATCTGTATGCTTCTGTTTCTCTACTATTTCTCCCAGGTGTTGGACGACTGTATTTTTGCTTTCTTCGCTGTGGAAATGGTCATCAAGATGGTGGCCCTGGGAATATTTGGACCCAATTGTTACCTTGGCGACAAGTGGAACCAGCTTGACTTTGTCATCGTCATGGCGGGGTTAGTATCCCACAATGCTTTTTACTCTTGCTCACAAATTGCTAAATTGTCTCAGTCATCTGCAGCTAGACAATAGCAGTCGATTTAGAATGAAATAACACTTTGCCGAACACAAAAGGAAATATCTGATGAATGCAATCTCACACAGAGAAGCACAAACACTCACGCAGAGTTGTTCTCACACAGGAGTAAACATGGCCACCCACAGCTCACAAAATAGAGGTGCTTGGGTTCATGCCTGTGGGAGTGTTGTGGTATCTGTCCTCCGAATATTCTGTCATTATCGAAAAAGTGGTATAACTCAAATTCAATACATGTGTTGTACTCACCCCAATATCTCATGATCACCAAATGGGTATTTCTTCAAATTGAGCACAGACGGGTGAAATGATTAGATTTTCGTGATCAATTGTCAAGGTCACTGAGAACGCTACCCATTCTCAGGATTGGGATGCCTCATAAATCAACCTCCAGTAATCATAAAGGAGGCAGACAGTGTCCCAACATTAGAGTAAGCTAAAGACCTTCCTTTTACTAAAGCCTAAAGTTAGGGCTGGTTTCCGGCTTTCCTAGAACATCCTCCTTGGTCCGATATTTTATGGTATTTTACTCTATTTGTTTGTGTTTTACGCTTTATCTGGTAATTTTATTATATTCTTGTCATTTTAATTCGTCATTCATATTTGTTGATCTGTTAATCCCCCTGAGACAAATGTATTTTGTGATATTGGACTATCTGAAAAACATTTAATTTAATTTAATTTGATAAATGCTGGACAAGATATCCTTAAATCTCGTACAGACATCCACTTGCACTCATTGGTAAACAAATTATAAACCGGTGGTCAAATGTAAAGTTCTTTGTGACCTCACAACACATTTTTTATGCTTATAATACAAATGAACTCATCTAATGATGTCTAATGGTTACATTTAAACTGTATCTGGTTGGTGAAGGCGTGAAACTGCAAGGTGGTAATTCTATTCTCTCTCAGATTTCAAAATGTTTTCATTCCATTTTGATATAAAAAAGCAATCATTTCAATGTACATATCAGGCGTCACCATGATAAAACGCTGCAGTCTTACCATCCACCGATCGTAGCATACAATCGAGGTGGAAGCATAAAACTCTACTTTAAAGATAAGAGTTATATATCAATCAGATAAACCTTAAACACCCCCTTAATGTACATTCTGCACTCCCAGACAGACGAGGGCAGGACCCAATAAGCAGCAGACATTCCTTTAAATACTCCCACGCTCCGAGGCCCGAGCCTGACCACACACACTCACACAATCACACACACTCCTTACACAGCACCCACAGGGCAGAGCACAGGAAACACACACAATTAAGACCATAACTGGCTCTCTGCCTATACCTGTCACATTTCTGATGTTTGGGTGCTGTGATGTAAGACTATACAGAGGGAAAAAACGCTTTTGACTGTATAATTAAATGCCAAATGTACAGTAATTATGTGGGTAGCTGCCAATATAAGCATTATTATTCGTATGGTTTCAGTGTTGTTGCTTTGTGTGTAGGTGAGTACAGAACCTGAAGTAAAACTCTTTCTTCCTGCTTTTCTCACTTCAGGGTGATGGAGTATTCTCTGGACGGCCATAACGCCAGTCTGTCAGCCATCCGTACTGTCCGAGTGCTCAGGCCACTGCGGGCCATCAACAGAGTACCAAGTAGGTCCATGTACATTTGCAAAGACATTTTGTTGTTGTTGGTGAAAGCACACATGGTTTACTATGTTCAAACTCATATATAGTAAACATATGCAAATGCTTCTGTTTTTCATATTGTTTTTGTGAGCAACTCTGCATAATAATCTGCTGCAAAGTACTTCCTGTCCCAAAACTGACAATATGTTGTTGTTATATTTTCCCAGCACAGGCAGTTACATTTATGCAAATGTTACATCATATTACATTTATATGTTTCCCCTATCCAATACGCCCTGAGGTATTTGAATATCCCCCTTTTGTTTATATATATTTTATGTTTTCATTTATGGGTCATTCCAGAATTGGAGGACAATTTAGACACCAACATTTTTGAAAGATGAACCTTTTATTTTTTATATTTTTTTAATGTATTTAGGAAAAACAGATAAAACCATCAAAAAAAGTGATTTGCCCGTAGGCATCAAATTAATATTTTCCAATGAAGAATTACCCCTGTTACTCTAATTATAGTAACAGGGTTGAAAGTAACAGGGTTGAAAATCAATGCTAATTTGAGCTTTAACCTCAGGAATTATTGCTGGATGTAGCATGTAATTCTACTTCCAAGGCAAGGACAAACTTGGATATCTTATCTAATGCAAGAAAGATAACTTTGAAATGAATATGCTTTATTCTGATAATATCAGTAACAGGGCTGAGTGGGTCAGAGTGCCACACTCTTTTAAGACTGAAACGATTGTAAAAATATGAAAAATAAAAGAGAGGACTTAGTTGTGGTCTACCCATGGCACTAGCACATGGCTTGCTGATGTCACTTCCACTGTGTCATCTGACTTACAGTTTGTTCACTTCCTGTGCCAATGTAAAAACGTTTGGGTAACAGGGTTGAACCCTGTGGGTTGAACGCATGTTGAGGGACACACCTTCTGTGCAAAATTACTGTAAAATATGTTTATGATTTAACAAATTGATTTTACCATTACAAGTGACATATATCAATAGAATAATAACAAAAAAAGTAAATCAAATCCCTATTTTAAATGTTATATTTGACATGCAAGTAGGTCACCAAGAAGCGGGGACAAGATAAAAATGCCATTTTAGGGGATGTTCGAGAGCTATTTAATCATTTAAATAATATTTTGAAACCACTTTTTCTACAACTTCATATACATTTTGTCTCAATACAAGTATGTTTAACACAACAAGTGCATGTTTTAGCATTTTGGGCATGGACTATTAGATTTTTTATATGGGGGACATGAAATGTCCTCCAATTCTGGAATGACCCTTATGTGGATAACAAAAGTTGTTACAACACACTTAAGTAATAATTGCACATAATTGAAACATAAAAAGACAAAGACATTAGGAAAAATTCAGAGGAGAGTGTCAAGAAGAGGAGAGAAAAACAGGTTTTGCGCTTATTTATAATTGTTTCAGTTATTATTTTGTTGTTGCGAGGGTCTGGCCTGGTTGGTGTAAAGAGGATTCAGCTCTGAATCTGATCCAGAAAGGAGTCCAAATATATTTGAATGCATTTCCCCCTTATGATCAATGCCGTGTTTATTGTAAGCCTTCTGCACTCAGTGCTGTACAAAGAAAACCAAACAAAGAAAATGTTCTTAATCACTCTCCTTAACGGTAAATTGGCCGATGATCCACGACTTATTGTTTGCTTTAATCTCACTTCCAGAGGTAGTACCGTGCAGTGGCTGGTGAGAACTTGCACATAGTTTGTCATTTCCCTAAAAGCCCCGTGACAGAAGTGACCATGAATCTGCAGCGAAAGAGGATCACTAGACAATGGTGTCATAACAATGAATACGATTATTAACCATCATGCATTAGGCAGGCGGCCAGGCTGTTTGTCAGGTTGAGGTTGCCAGGTACTATACACACAACGCATATTTATTAACAGGTTATATACTGGGTTTAACTTCACACAGATTTTATTGTTAATTAAAAACAATTTATAAAAAATTAAAGTTTTATTTTAATAGACCAGATATTTTTTAATAACCCTCCTACAGTACAACCCTGTACTATTCAGCATTATTATATATTCTAAAGTACATATACAGTATATAATATAATTTATTTGTACTTTTACTCATGTTAATATAATTTATTTTATTATTTGACATTTAACCTTAATTTCTTATGTTTATATAAAATTATTAATTTTATTTATTTGTAATTTTATCTTTTTTTTGCACATTCTTACTTCTTGTGTTTATATAAAACAAATATTCAATTTTTGTATGTATCTTTTATTCCAAAATGTAGCACATTTCCCAATAAGCCAATTTTCACAAGCATTCTGTATGTTGCAGAGTTATAAATTCAGCAAATAAAAAGGCCTTTTATGACCCCGCTTCCCAGAAATAGCCACATTACGACAGCAGATTCTCCCACGTATATGATGACGTTAGATGTGTGTGTGTGTGTGTGTGTGTGTGTGTGTGTGTTTGGGTTTGTGTGTGCCTGCTTTGCGCCCTGCAGTCAGACCCAACACAATCATAAAGCATGGCAGGTTGTCTGTTCCTCTCAATATATCATCACAGCCACACACAGGGACATAAACACACTCTCTGTGGTGTTCTACCTTTGTGAGGAGTGAAAATGTAACCTAATCGCTAAGCTAACAGTAGCCCAGAGGAACGTCTTGAGAGCCATGGACAAGGAAAAATTAAACTTGTATTATTTATTGTAACAAGTCTTCAGCGGCTCCCTGAAGACACAGGGACGTAGAGGAGAGAATTACAACGAGAGGTGTTTCTAGGGGCTGAAACTCAAGGTCAGCGTAGATACAGAAAGACACAAAGCCCTCACACTCATACACTCACCCCGAGGATGTTTAACAATCGGCTTACTTAGCTCATTTATCCTCTCGTTTTTAGACTCCATCTAATCTTTTGTTTTCCTTTTCATCTGAGTTGTGATCAGTGATGGAGTGTTTCTGGGTGCGAGCCAGCCGGGCGAACAGCCAGACTAAAGTTTTTCTCTCCCTACTTACCGTCTCTGTTTGTCTCCAACCGTTCTGCAACCGCTCCGTCTCTCTGTTTGCCTTTCTTCCTAAGTGGATGGGAAGTGTTCATTGTTGGACAGATGTTAATATGTTTTCGCTCCGTAGCCTGGATACAATGAGCAATACACGCTGAGCTCGACTACAATTACTTTGTGACTAAAGAGAAACAAGCTCCAAGTAGCTCTCACCAATGCTCTGTTGTTCTTTTCTTTTGATTTCTAAAGGCTCTAGAGTTTATTTTTCCCTGTCCTGCTAACATTTCTGAGTTAGCCATCACCCTTGAACATACTAATACTCACATCTTCTGTCCAGCAAGACACTCATCCATCGAACATCTAGGGTGTATGGGAAGTTGTGTTTTTTAAAGGCATTAACTGCTAAAGCAAGAGGCTAATCCAGCTAACAGTAGCATTTGTTTCAAGCTAGCTTTGGAGAGGGCTAGGGATTGTTTAGTGTACTCTGTGTTTGGCATTATTGTCATAGTGTGGTGGTAGATTATTGATGAATGTTTTAATAAATGTAAAATAATTGTAGTATTTAATTTATATTTAAGCTGTATTTACTATTTACTATTTATTTACCATTTTGACCATGGGTTCATGTTTTGTGTACAGGACAATATAACCAAGTTCAATGGTAACATTAAGTCACAACTAAAAAATTGAACATATTTTGCATTCTATTATGAGGTTCTTTCTGCAAAGATGCTTTCACATATTGCATGTTAGTTACTATAGCTGTATAATATCGCTGGATAGTTAAAAAATAAATACAGGACTGTCTCAGAAAATTAGAATATTGTGATAAAGTTCTTTATTTTCTGTAATGCAATTAAAAAAACAAAAATGTCATACATTCTGGATTCATTACAAATCAACTGAAATATTGCAAGCCTTTTATTATTTTAATATTGCTGATTATGGCATACAGCTTAAGAAAACTCAAAAATCCTATTTCAAAAAATTAGAATAGTTCCTCAGACCAAGTAAAAAAAAAAGATTTATAACAGCAAAACACAATCAAACATTTGAAAATGTCCATTAATGCACTCAGTACTTGGTTGGGAATCCTTTTGCACGGATTACTGCATCAATGCGGCGTGGCATGGAGGCAATCAGCCTGTGGCATTGCTGAGGTGTTATGGATGCCCAGGATGCTTCAATAGCGGCCTTTAGCTCATTAGCATTGTTGGGTCTGGTGTCTTTCAGCTTCTTCTTCGCAATACCCCACATATTCTCTATGGGGTTCAGGTCAGGGGAATTTGCAGGCCAATCGAGGACAGTAATGCCATGGTCAGTACACCAGTTACTGGTGGTTTTGGCACTGTGGGCAGGTGCCAGATCATGCTGGAAAATGAATTCCTCATCTCCATAGAGCTTTTCAGCAGACGGAAGCATGTAGTGCTCTAAAATCTCTTGGTACACAGCTGCATTTACTCTGGGCTTGATGAAACACAGTGGACCAACACCAGCAGCTGACATGGCTCCCCAAACCATCGCTGACTGTGGGAACTTCACACTGGATTTCAAGCAACTTGGATTTTGCTCCTCTCCAGCCTTTCTCCAGACTCTGGCGCCTTGACTTCCAAATGAAATACAAAACTTGCTTTCGTCTGAAAAGAGGACTTTGGACCACTGTGCAACTGTCCAGTGCTTCTTTTCCTTAGCCCAAGTCAGACGCCTCTTCCGTTGTCTTGAGTTCAGAAGTGGCTTGACCATGGGAATACGGCTATTGTAGCCCATTTCCCGGACACGTCTGTGAACAGTGACTTTTGATACCTGGACTCCAGCTTCAGTCCACTGTCTTTGAAGCTCCCCCAAATTCTGGAAGCGACTCTTCTTCACAATGCTGTTAAGGCTGCGGTCATCTCTCTTGGTTGTGCAGCGTTTCCTGCCACATTTCCCCCTTCCAACAGACTTTTTGTGGATGTGCTTTGAAACTGCACTCTGTGAACAGCTTGCTCTTTGAGACATTTCTTTTTGTGTCTTACCCTCCTGATGGAGGGTGTCAATGACGGTCCTCTGGACAGCAGTCAGATCAGCAGTCTTCCCCATACTTGTGATTTAGTTTACTGAACCAAGCTGAGTGTTTTTCAAGGCTCAGGAAACCCTTGCAGGTGTTTCGAGTTAATTAGACGATTCAAGTGATTCGTTGAACACCCTACTAGTATACTTTTTCATGATATTCTAATATTTAGAGATAGGATATTTGAGTTTTCTTAAGCTGTATGCCATAATCAGCAATATTAAAATAATAAAAGGCTTGCAATATTTCAGTTGATTTGTAATGAATCCAGAATGTATGACATTTTTGTTTTTTTAATTGCATTACAGAAAATAAAGAACTTTATCACAATATTCTAATTTTCTGAGACAGTCCTGTATAAAGATTATAACAAGACATTTATCATTGTCATTTCGTTGCCAACAGGACATTAACATATTTCTCCCTGATCTAATCTAAGAAGCAATTTTATGACTTTATTAAAAGATATTTTCATAGATTAAGACCTAAAGCTGCAACCCTGCTCTTTCCAAAACATTATTTTGACATATGTTAAAGTATGTGTCCTTTTCTCTCCTAATTAACATTGATTGATTTTTACCAGCTATAGTAATATAACCTTTTCTGCATAGCAATGTGCTTCTCTTTCCCAAATAAAGGAAGCATAACTTATCCCTGTTGAAGACTTTCTGGATAGTCGCCCTTTGTTTTGTTTAATGATCTCATTGAGTCCAGACTCTTACATTGCATTAGTTTAATGAAACCTACCAGAGTGTCTCTACTGTTCTTGACTATTCAATTCAGTGTATTGCTGAATCCCATCTCCATACTCAAAATGATGTATGGAGAACCCATTCATATTCCGCTTAGGGGATGTCAATGCTTTGAGATGTTTGTGTTTGAGCAGATTTCACCCAGATGCCTCTATAGTAAAAGGCATCTGTGTATCTGTGTTTACTCAGTGTGTGTACATGTCCATGTATCTCAAGAGTACTGCTTTCTACCCCAAGCATGCCCAAAGACATATTCTTTTTCAGTTTTATGATGAGCAATATGTATCACGAGAGTTTTCTCATTTCGCCCCCGCCTATTTTATGAGAAATGGGAAACAGTGTAAGAGAGAAGTCAGTTGACAGATCTAACCGGCAGATATGTTAAAAGTAGGACATATAAGTCAGGACACAAGATAAAATGAGACAGATAGGTGATGAGACAATGATTTAAGTCGGGCATTACATCGATTTTCTGGTTTCTACTCCACCGCAAAGCCATGACCACATCTTACTAGATCTCTGGTTTGACAGATTGAACCACAACTGCATGGCTGTCACATATCTCATATAAAAACACATTATCTCACATGCAACTCTAAATCTGCCACTGGTTTGCGGTCAGTAAATCTTTAAGGAAGGCAGATGGTCGTCGGGACCAATGATTTAGAGTATACCATTTTCTCTCATATTTGTTATCCCATTTTTTTTTAAGACTGAAGCGAAAACACATTATCAAACCCCATGTTGTGCTACTATAAAGTTTGTTCTGTTGCTAATGAGTGTACACAGAAGCACAGGCCAATAAACATAAACAAGACGACACACGTTAAATGTTGATGAGCCATTCCCTCTGAGCTGGTAGAGCTTGTACGTCACTGAATAACAACCTTGAAAATTCCACTGTCGGGACACTTTCTATACTTGGAAACAAGAGGGGGTGTTCAGTTATTTCATAATACGGATGTTGTTTCTCTAAATTCGAAAATGTTTCCTATGTGCATCGTTTTTGAAACTCGAGCCTGTTTCTTCCAATGGAGATGTTTTGGGCGGTTTGTAATAATAATAATAATGCATTTTATTTATATAGCGCTTTTCACAACTCAAAGACCCTTTACAGTATGAGGGAGGGTAGACAAATAAGGACAGGCAAACAAGTAAGTATAGTAAAATAAAAAATAAATAAAAAGGCAGTCAAGAGGAAGTTGATTGAGAGGGGGGGGGGGGTTATGGGTAGACAGAGTTGAAAAGATGTGTTTTGAGGCGGGACTGAAAGACTGTGAGGGACTCAGAGTCACGAAGATCTTGGGGGAGGGAATTCCAGAGTCTAGGAGCTGCCACTGAGAAGGCTCTGTCCCCAAAGCTGCAGAGTGTGGATGTGGGAATGGATAGGAGTCCGGCTGCGGTGGATCTGAGGGACCGTGGGGTTTGATAAGGAGTGAGAAGGTTTGTGAGATAAGGGGGGGCCAGATGGTGGAGTGCTTTGTAGGTGAGGACCAGAATTTTGTAGTTGATGCGATGGGAGACAGGAAGCCAATGGAGGTCTTTGAGGATTGGGGTGATGTGATGCCATGATTTGGTATGCGCGAGGAGACGTGCAGCTGCATTTTGAACCCGTTGGAGTCTGTTGAGGGATGTAGTGCTGATGCCGTAAAGAAGTGAGTTGCAGTAGTCAAGGCGGGAGGAAATGAAGGCATGGATTAGTCGTTCGGCTGCGGGGCGGGTGAGAGAGGGTAGGATTATTGCAATCTTGCGGAGGTGGAAAAATGAGGTTTTGACTGTTTGGCGGATGTGAGGTTCGAGGGAGAGGGTGGGGTCAAAGATTACGCCAAGGTTGCGTGCCTGATTGGAGGGGGAAACAATCAATCAATGGTGAGTGTTATGTTAGTGACCTTGCTGAGGGTGGATTTGGAGCCGATTAGGAGGAGTTCTGTTTTGTTGCTGTTCAGTTTGAGGAGGTTATGTTGCATCCAAGTTTTAATAGCTGTCAGACAGGAATCAATGTGGGTAAGGGTTGGGTTATGGAGGGATTTGATGCTGAGGTAGATCTGAGTGTCATCAGCATAGCAGTGGAAGTCCAGGTTGAAGTGGCAGAGTATCTGACCGAGGGGGAGGATGTAAATGATGAAGAGGAGGGGGCCAAGTACTGATCCTTTAGGAACGCCTTGGGTGACTGAGGCTGTGGCAGAGGAGTGGTTGGGGAGGGAGATGAAGTGGGATTGTTCAGTGAGGTAGGACTGGAGCCATCTGAGTGCAATACCTTCAATACCAATGTCCCTGAGTCGGTTGAGCAGGATGTTGTCGCTCACGGTATCGAAGGCTGCACTCAGGTTGAGGAGGATGAGAATATTGAGGGAACCAGTGTCAGCAGAGGTGAGGAGGTCATTGAGGACTTTGACGAGTGCAGTTTCTGTACTGTGGTGAGAACGAAATCCAGACTGAAGGGGTTCATAAAGCTGGTTGGTTTGGAGATGGCAGTGAATTTGTTTGGCTATAATGCGTTCAAGAGTTTTTGAGAGGAATGGTAGGTTGGAGATGGGGCGGTAATTAGTGAGGGGGGAGGGATCAAGACCAGGTTTTTTGAGGATTGGAGTAACGGCAGCAATTTTGAAGGCAGAGGGGACGGTTCCATGGGATCGTGAGGAGTTGAAAAGGTTAGCAAGATAGGGGCAGAGGACGGGGAGGCAGGACTTCAGGAGAGGAGTGGGTAGAGGGTCAATGGAGCAGGTTGTGGGATTTGAGGAACCGATCAGATGGAGTATTTCAAGTGGGGTAACCAGGTTGAACTGGGAGAGGCGGCGCTGGGGAGGAGGAGTCAGGAGGTCAAGGGAGATGGGGGGAGAAATGGTAGCGGTGGAGGTTGGGGGAAATGCTTGTATGTCAGATGGAGCTGAGAAGGAGTGGTTAATGGCGTTAATTTTGTCTGCAAAAAACTGGAGGAATGAGCTGCAAGTAGCGGAAGTAGAAGTAGGGAGGTTATCAGCACGGGGTTTGAAGAGCTGGTTAACTGTGGAGAAGAGGGTCCTGGAGTTACGGGAGGGGTCAGTGAAGATGTTGAAGAGGTAGGCAGATTTAGCGGCCATAAGAGCATCTTGAACTTGAAATGGAGTTTGTAGCTTATGTAATGGACTGTGAGGGATGATTTCTTTGAAAGACGTTCAAGTTGGCGGCCTCGCTGCTTCATTTTACGGAGTGCGGGTGTGAACCAGGGTGAGGAGGTCTTGAAAGTAACAGTTTTATTTTTGAGGGGGGCTAAAGTGTTGAGGGAGGTGAGTAGGGTGGAGTTGAGGTGGTTGAGCAGATCATCAGGTGAGCTGAGGGTTGCGTCCAGGGGGAGATTAGACGATAGCAGTTCGGAGAGATGGTTATGGTCAATGGAGTGTAGATTACGGAAGGTGATGTTTCTGTGTGGGCAGGGGTTTCGGGTGGGAGGGGGGGGCAATGGTGAATTGTATGAGTTTGTGGTCGAGAGGGGAAATGGGCAAGGGTGGAGGTCAATCACTGGGAGGTTGGTAGAGCAGACAAGATCAAGAATGTGTCCTTTGTCATGGGTGGGGAAGGCGACATGTTGGGTGAAAGAGAAATTGTCCAGTAGGGTTGTGAATTCGGATGCCAGCTTGCAGGTGGGTGAGTCAATGTGTGTTACGTTCCCTCTTGGCTAGGGGTACAAAAGGGAAACGACACGACCAGATTGGATTTGATATATGTTACCGGTGGTTTAATTGTAGCAGCAACTGGGTGAAATGATGTACACAAACAGCTTGGCCCAACAACGGGTCAAGCTGTCACTATCTCACAAAAGGGTCTCCAAAAGAGAGTTGCCCAGTACTATACAAAAGGAAAGGAAATACCTCACTTCTAAAGTGGAAACAAAACAATAATCAAAACGAGGCTGTGGGAAAACACAGCTGGTGCGGGTCTACAGGTGCTAATCACCTGGATCTACGCAATATACACACAGGAATGCTGGTCTACAGGTGCTAATCAACCTGGATCTAAGCAATATACACACACAAACCCTATACTAACACAGAACCCGACGACACGCTGCTAATCAGTGTGCTCGCCCAGAACCCTACTGAATACCCTGCTAATCAGAGCAGCTAACACAGAATGCACACGGCTTAACAGTCTCAGAAGTCACAGAACGAAGGCTTTGTCACAATGCGAGGGTTGAGGCATCTGTCACACAATACAGAGCCCTCCCGAAGGGTGTCCGTGCCCAGCCTTTATACTCCTCCCCCGGATGACGTGGCAGAAGCGGGCAGGGCGTGGGTGACGTCTGTCCAATCCCGGAGGTTGCGGGGTCGAGACGGCCACTGACAGCATAGGAACTGCATAGCTCATTTGCATACACCCACACACAAACAGAATTAAGGGCACAAGGTAGCAGCGGCTGTAACAATGTGAATGTTGAGGTCACCAAGTAGTAACAGACGTTGAGAGAGGGATGAAGCAAGTGTGAGGAATTCAGTGAAATCGGAGAGGAAGGAGGGATGAGGTTTAGGAGGCCGGTAGATGAGGATGACTGTCAGTGAGGGAGGGGCTTTGAAGGCAATGAATTCAAAGGATGATACTGAGGGGAGGGTTAGTTCTGTGATCTGGATGTTCTGATAGTTGTAGCGTGTTTAAACTTGTTGGCCACCGTATATTAGATCCAAGGAACTACACAAATAAGTCAGGAAATATATCCATCCATCCATCTTCTCCCGCTTATCCGTGATCGGGTCTCGGGGGTAGCAGTTCCAGCAGAGAGTCCCAAACTTTCTTTTCCCTGGCCACATCAACCAGCTCTGACTGGGGGATCCCAAGGCGCGCCCAGGCCAGCGAAGAGATATAATCCCTCCACCTGGTCCTAGGTCTACCCCTTGGTCTCTTCCCACCTGGACGTACCTGGTGGAATCCTTACTAGGTGCTCGAACCACCTCAACTGGCTCCTTTCGACACGAAGGAGAAGCGGTTCAACTCCGAGTCCCTCCCGGATGACTGAACTTCTCACCTTATCCGAGACGCCAGCCACCCTGCGGAGAAAACCCATCTCGGACACTTGTGTCCGCGATCTCGTTCTTTCGGTCATGACCAGGAAATATATACTTTTTACAAAACTAGATGTCACTATTCAAACAACGTTGTAAGGGTGTTGGGTAACATGAGGGCTAGTAGAAGGCTAAAAGGCTAGAACAACTTAGTTAAAAAATTATAATTTCTAGTAACACCTATACTTCAATCAAAATTAGCAGAATCAGAATCCAGTTTATTGCCAGGTACGTTTACACATACAAGGAATTTGCTTTGGTATTTGGTGGTGCAAGCATAAACAATCTAAGAAAATAAGTTGCAATAGTGGTTAAAAAAAGAAATGTATAATATAAAATAAGCATTTTTAAGAAACAATTTAGCATTAAAAAAAAGAATGCTAAAGACAAGTGTTTATACTAAATTTAAATATGTAAAAAACCTTAAAAGCTAAAAAACAAAACCACTTAGGACAATTAAAATATGCCAATATATGGCAAACTACAGTGAATTATATTTTAAAGAGTAAGGGCTGTGCAGACGTGTTCAAAAATTAGCAAAATGCAGTCAGGGAGTTGGGCATGAACATGGCTCACAGTATTAAGAAGATAAAAAGAACAAGAGGTTGTTCACATGATGTGCATTAATGTAATGCATAATGTTTGTGGGATGGATAAAAAGTCAGTGACACTCTACAGTAATATCGTCTTATTTTAAACGTGGTCATTGTGACAAGTCTGCAATCTATGTGTGACAGGGGACAGAACACATCGTGAGCGACCTCAGGGACTAGATACCCATCTCTGCTAACGCTAAACGCTTCTGACAGCTGGAGATAGACGCTGAACACGTGTGGTTAGATAACACTAGCCACGGGGAGGCTGTGAGTTCAAATCCCAGAGGATGAAAAAATGTCAAAATGTCTCTTTCAGTATCGTCACCACTTGTAATTATATTGGCTGCGGGGGCGAAGCTGTGTGGCTTCCAAGATCACAAGATCAATAGAGGTTGTCAGGGTGTCGGGCAACCAGAGGGCGAGGAGAAGGCTAAAGGCAACACGTGGGAAGAAGGTTGGAAAATGATCAAGACAAGGGAATTATAATTTAAGGGGATTATTCCAATTACCCAATGTTAGGGTGCGCACAACCAAGCGAGGGTCTTTGTGTTTCTGTTTGTGGGGTGAAGCTTTGGAACAGTTTGAATGAGGAGCTCAAGGGGTGTCCTAACGTAAAACTGTTTTAAAAAAGGCATAAAGACATGATTTTCACAAGGATGAAATTGTTTAATCATAACTGGGTGTTTACGGTTTATTTATTTATTTGGTTTGTTATTTTATCTTTTCTTGATTACCGTTTACCTCTTTTATGTAATTGTTTGTTTATTTGTTTGTTTATTTATTTGTTGTTTTTGTTTTGTTGTTTTTCAATAACAAATGTATTTCTTTAAGAGAAAAAATATGTATGTTAATAATTGGGGGTGGGATTAAATAAGTGCAGTAATATTTTTGGTTTATCAATTTGACACCTCTTAAGTTTGTATAGTAAAATAATTCTCATGTTTCATTTCATTATTATTATAATTTTTTTAAACATTCGAAATAAATCAAATCATTTCTATTAACATCTTTCAATTTCTGTGTGACTTTTCAGGTATGAGGATCCTGGTGACCCTGCTGTTGGACACCCTGCCCATGTTGGGAAATGTCCTTCTCCTCTGTTTCTTCGTCTTTTTCATCTTTGGCATTGTGGGAGTCCAGCTGTGGGCGGGGCTACTGCGCAACCGCTGCTTCCTGGGAGAGGACATCAGAACGTAAGGAACTTGTGATACAGTACATACTTTTAGGTTAAAGTAGCACACATGCTCCTGGGACATTGCTGTGTTGAAACCTAGATATGTAAGGAAGGAAGAAGCACTTTGATGCGAATAGGATTGGCTTTAAGATCTTTAGTAGAGTATAGACAAAGTACAAATAAGTGAAAAATACAAACTCCTTCAGTACACTTAGAAGTTGCTATCAATGTTTAATCACCCCCGAACAGAAAGAGTACATACACCCTTTCTTTTACAAGTGCTGCTCTCCACGTCCATACGGTGACCAGCAGAGCCTCCAGCATGCACACATGGACTCTTCCAACATGCTCACATCACTTAACTCAAACATGATCTTTCTTGTATTTACTTACTGCCCTTTTCCTCTCTCCTTCTGTTCGTGTCTTTCTTATTTTTCCTCATGGTGTTTCTCTCTTTTGTTCTCTCTTGTTAGAGTTATGCGAGGTGTCATGCGGTTGTATCAGTCAGCTGTTGCCTGTAGCAAAAAGAAATACAGAACTTGTAACTTGTAAGAGTACACAAAGTGTGTATCGCCCTCAGGATCCAAACCACCGTATGACCTAACGTGAAATACAAAAGGACAAAGGAACCGTGAAATGCATGTAGATGGGAAATTAGATAAGGCTATAATCTCAGGCCCATGATATACAATGGGTGTGCAATGAACGATAAATAAAGCCATCAAATTCACCAGCTCGAAATCCTACCTGAAGAGAAAAACTCCTCTATGCGGATGATGCTCTCCTGCTTTAACAATAGTTTTAAAAAGCCTGAATAAATATAAGAAACATTTTCTCAGACGTGGGCTTGTGGGATATGACTGAGCAAATAAATCATATATTCAAGATAAAGCCCATGTTCCTAGATAAAATATATTAAAATGTACCTTAGAGATAGAATCTGCATAACAGAAAATTACTAAACAATACAAAAAATATTGAAACTCTGTGGTGGAAGTGATAACAATCCCAAATCTATGTTTTACCTAATTACATTTTATTTTTTTTAAATTAAATGACATTCTATCTCACCCTTAAATGAGAATAAATAGGACTTGAAATAGCATAATTTATCTTCTACACGGCACACTTGTGTAATATGAAATACCTCCGTGCTTGCACATGTATCTTGTCTTGAGATAAATAAGGTCGAATACATCTTATGGGAGAAGAGCATCAGACAAACAACCACAGGCACACATGCAGATACAAAGACAAAAGATCAGAGTCACTCATTTAGCCGTGGTCATTACATTTATGCAAAAGGGAAAGGAAAACCATCTCAAGAAGCCAAAATGTCACTTAGGTATCCTTGAACTAATTCTGCTTTGATGTAATGGCACAAATTGTACCACAGTTGATGTAACTGGATCCTTGCTGTGTGTGAGAGAGACAGACAGAAAGAGGACAGCGGCTTAATATTGCATGGCCGAGGCAGCTGTGTTTTCTCTCACAGAACAAATGCTCGCCTGGCCCTACAGTACACTATCAGGGAAGAACATTTTCTCCTTTACTGTACTCGAGCACTACTGTTAAGGTACTTGTGCTTAGTGAAGCATCTCCATTGTATGCCACTTTATATATTTACTCCACTAAAGTACATTTCGGACGGAAATATTGTAACTCTAATATTAGATAGATAGATGGATGGATAGATGGATAGATCGATCGATAGATGGATGGATGGATGGATGGATGGATGGATGGATAGATAGATAGAATAGATGGATAGATGGATGGATGGATGGATAGATAGATAGATCGATAGATAGATAGATCGATAGATAGATGGATGGATAGATGGATAGATAGATAGATGGATAGATCGATAGATAGATGGATGGATAGATGGATAGATAGATAAATCGATAGATCGATAGATAGATAGATAGATCGATAGATAGATGGATGGATAGATAGATAGATAGATAGATAGATAGATGGATAGATAGATAGATGGATAGATAGATAGATAGATGGATAGATAGATAGATAGATAGATAGATGATGGATGGATGGATGGATGGATAGATAGATAGATGATAGATAGATAGATAGATAGATCGATAGATAAGTACTTTATTGAACCCAATTTGAGAAATGTTTGCAAGGCAATGTACATAAGAAAAATAAAGACACTAGAAATAAACAATCCAAAATATTTCTGAAGTAGAAATAAAATAGCATTACAAAGTTTTAAAATATACATGTGGAAATATGTAAAAATGTACAGTGGGAGTTTAAGTCCAGTTAGCAAGAGAAGCTATGGAGCATTACTTCATTTATTTAGAGATTCAGATTAATAATATAAAATACATTACATTATTAAATACTGCTGTTGCATTAAAGGTTAAGATAACACCCGATCCCGACTAACCAGCAGTAAAGAGTCATTCAAATTAGCCCCACTTTAACAAACTGCAACATTATAGTAATGTGCACGTTAATGCGTCCAGTAATTACTATCCACATTAACAGGTCAGCAGATAAACGGGGTAACAGGAATGGCAGGAACATAATTGGAGTCCACCAATAGACAGTCTGGTGTGGAGTAAGATCATTTATCACTCCCTACTAGTCATTCAAAAGGGAATTTCACGTCCAAAAAAGGCACTTTGCTGAAGTGGAGGGCTCTCTACAACAAAGGGGGAGTTTACATAAGAAGGCATGTTGTAGGCAATCACCTTTTTCATCCCTCGTAGGAAACAGCTCTCCCCATTGATACTAATAGATGCCTTGCTAACTGTCCTTTGAGTTATAACGTGCAGTTTAACTTTAAATGAGAAAAAACTTCTTAATAAGGAGCTTGTTTTTAGTAAATAGGAGGCATTTTCTCTTTGTAATTAAAGTGTGCAAACTATGTACATCACCAACTGAATTAAAGGACACAGTGGTATTGTAATTCTTACATTTTTTTATTGTCTAAGTTCAACTCAACGAAGGGTTTATAAGTAGACATTTTCCTTTTCTCCAGTTTTGGCAGGAGCCTCAACACCCTGCATTTTATTTATTTAATGGTTTATTTGAATAGGGACAACACACATTAACGAACACTTTAGCCAAATAATGCTTCAAGTGTAAATATGACACATTTTAGCTTTGAGCTCATTTCCATCCATAGTCCCTGACAGACAACATATAAGAACATGCCATTTGTAAACATAGCAACAAATAAATAAATACATGATATGCAAAAGAGCAAGAGCAGCACACACAAGTATCTACCACATGGCAGTACAATGTAGCAGCAACGACATATAAGTGCAAGAGAAGATACAAGAGATGCATAAAGTGCGAGAGGAGATACCCCTGTGTTAAAGTGCATTTAACGTCTGTTTGTTTCTCAACCATTCTTTGAGTTGACCTTTTAAAACTATTGAGAGTGGGACAATCCCGTATCTCAGTTGGGAGGCTGTTCCACAATGAGCTGCCTTTAATGGAGAGGACATTTTGTCCAAAAGTGGTCCGTCTACAGTGGACCTCTGGTTTCTGACCTAGTGCAGCGTCCAGTGTGTTTTTTTGTGGATGAATTCCCCTAAGGGAGGGGGGGGGGAGGGGGGGGGGCAGTCCATGTAAACATTTATAAAAAAAAACACATATTTTTAAAAGATGCATTGCAGAATCATTGGTCAAACTCCAACCCCCCACTCCAGGATAGCTTCGATTTAACTGTTTATTAAATGAAAAAGATTAGAGGTTATAGATGTTCTTTTCCAGGGATTATGAACAGCAAAAGCTACTTAGTTTAACATTCTCTGTCTCTTAGTTTAACATTCTCTGTCTCTTAGTTTAACATTCTCTGTCTCTAATGATTGCAGTGGTATTTTCATTGTTGAGCTTCTGAGAAATTCTACAACACAAGGTTGTCCTTCCCCATTTTTAAAATGATTTATAACAAGAGTGTAAACCACTGATTAAGATTCTGAGGAGAGATGGGAACACACAGGATAAGTGAATACAGTGTGAAAACATAGTGGGAGTTGTAGTCGGTGGTTGTCGTTGGAGGTTGTTTTTGTTCAAAGATAAGATAACATCTGTGATTGGATGTGTGCTAATAGGATCGACGATATACAGTATCATCTCTCATGGAGTGGTGACACTGCTTTCTAACATCTAATCCAGGATTATATATAAGAGCTCACTGTAACGGGACCAAAGGGTAATCTGATCCTGCTCATTGGTGAATGGCACAGTAGAAGCAATACATAAAAGTCAACTTGCAAATTCTGGTCAAGCAATATGTTAAATGCTTACTCGGCTCTTTCTTGTTAGAAAATATAATTTCTTAATCAAATAGTGTCAATACAAGTAGGACTGGTGTGCGCTGCCATTTGGATTGTATTCTGTGTTTTACCTTGAACCTGCTGGCACTCGGAAGAGTTGCCAAAAAGAAAGAAGGTGTTGAGAAGTGCAATAAATACTTTTGTAATTTTCTTCGTAAGAAAAAGTAGTATTTACCGTTGCTGTCAAGATCCTGGGAAGTATTTGTTCATTTCTCTTTTCTATGCAAGCATTTTCAAACCATAAGACAATGACTAACCCTTTTTGAATAATTATTCTTAAAGGGTCCTATTATGCAAATGTTGAGGTTCATATTTTTATGTTGTGCCTCTACTGTAACATGTGTACGTGCTATAATGTTCAATGGTTCATTGCGATAGTCATTAGTCTCAGTATCTACAGTACTTTGTTAATATAACACGCTGTAAAAACATTTTCAGCAACTTAAAAGTGAAATAGATCTTCAAAAATATACTAACATAGCATTAATTATTGTTATTCTTTTTCCATGCAGAATGTACAACCTGTCCATCAGTCCCTACTACATGACGGAGGAGGGTGAGGAGAGCCCGTTGATCTGCTCGGCCCCCCGAGAGAACGGGATGCTGCGCTGCCACGATCTGCCGCCCCACACAGAGGGCGGGGCCGAGTGCTCATTGGCCGCTCCCCAACACAGTTCAGCAATGATGGGAATGGGCGGGGCCAGTGTGAACGGGTGTGTTAACTGGAACCAGTACTACAATGTGTGTCGCCCCGGGGAGTTAAACCCTCACAAGGGAGCCGTCAACTTTGACAATATCGGCTACGCCTGGATAGCCATATTCCAGGTAGGATTCAAGGCTTTTATTGTCATTCGTACATAGCTACAGTTAGTTATATCCATGACACTCTTAGGTCCTCCAACAGGGCAACACAATAAAACTGATAAAAATAATGCAATAAATACAATAAACTAGAATAGAAGTAGTGCCATAAGAGTCTATAAGTGATACATAATGTGTAAGTTGCAAGAAGGGGTTTATGTGTAGATATGGAAGCACAAACATGGAGAGCAAACTGTGTGTAACAAGGTTTTGTGAAAGGTTTTCAGATGTGTTTAAATTCCAAAATCATTCATTGTGGCCATTATATTGCATGTATCCTCACCTGAAAGCTATATCTCATCCACATCCAATGAAATGTGTTTCCCTCTTTCTGAACCCAGCCCCCCCATGGGAGGCTTTTCCTTATCTCAGTCCTTAACTCTGTCTGTACTGATATGATATGAATTCCCATCTATTAGATGTATTCAACACTCGCTGATGGATATGTCACGGCGTATTATGGACTTACTTAAAGATAGTCTTACCCTCAAGTGTGAATACTGAAGACGCACACACATTCACATCCCACAGTAATCCCTGTTAGGTACTCTTAACTTTTGTGTGTGTGTGTGTGTGTGTGGGTGTGGGTGTGTGTGTGGGGGTGTGTGTGTGTGTGTGTGTGTGTGTGTGTGTGTGTTGTGTGTGTGTGTGTGTGTGTGTGTGTGTGTGTCTGTGTGTGTGTGTGTGGTTTCACCTCACAGTAAGAGGCTTTAGAGATCAGATTCGCAGATTTGTATTTCCCATTTGTGATGGTTTAGCCAGCATCACTTTAGGTCTTAGATGAGATTAATTTTAAAGCAGGGCATTTATAGAGTGTATGTGTGTTTTACTTCCTGTGTTTAGTATTTGGAAATGCTCTGTATTGCATTCAAAGGAAGTAGTAAATTCCCCTACAATTTGAGAAAAAACGTTTTTAAACTAAATCTTATTTATCTAAAGGGGGTGCATTATTGGAAACATAACATAATTAAACATAATATAGACCATGGGTGGACAAGTAGGTGGAAACACCAATAGAAAACGTGATACAAATAAAATAAAAGTGATTGAGGTACACAGGGAGATTGGAGAAAGACAGAAGGCTCTACAAATGTTAAATGGGTTGCTCGGCTTGTTATTCCAGTCTACAGCCTTATTCCCGTAGTATCTGTAAATATACAGAACAGGAATTATACATTTCCGCACAGAGTTTCTGAAAACATTTCAGCCTGTGGTCCCAAATTGAGTTAATTCAGGGTTAACTCCTGCGGAGAACAAAAGCTTTTAACAAGTCACGATGGGTACCCACCACATACCTTTGGCTTCGTAAACTCCCACCGTGTGTGTGTGTGTGTGTGTGTGATAAGAAATGACTTTATGGAAGGATGTCAGGGGATAACCAGTCCTGAACCAGCCAGGGAATAGACTGACCTTTGTTAGTGGAGAAGAGGAAGGACTAATAGAGTGAAGACATCTCAGCCAATGTTTCTATCAACCTGCAGGTTAATGACTGCTGACCTCGCTCCCACACACACACACACACACACACACACACACACACACACACACACACACACACACACACACACACACACACACACACACACACACACACACACACACACACCACACACACACACACACACACACACACACACACACACACACACACACTCGCTGCTAGACTGTCCATTAGTTTCCTGGGTCCAGACCTTTGAATCGGCCCACTCCACAGAGGGTAACTAGTTATCAATTGTGTCAGGAATATCCATTGGAGCTCTTTCACGATGTGTTGGTTAGGCCTATCACAAACGACAGCTCCAACATGCTCTCTGCTCGGCCCTGGAAGATTCGCTAGCTATCTCTGATTTTTAAAGTCTGTCAGGAGCAGAAGATGTGTTCAGTTTATTGCGTTAATTAAACCGATGCCAGCTGAGAATCTTCTCTATTCGCGATGCATGTCATTGACTTGTACAGCATGGCTTGAAACAAGAGGAACATTTAGAAGTGCATGTTCTGCTCATGAAGTGAGTGTCCTTTATGAATTGACCTTTCTCTCATTTTTGTAAAGAAGATGATGTCCTTGTATTGTTGATCAAATTCCAATTCTTGATATCTTGTATGAATGAGTCTGTTCAACTCAGATTGCCTTACATGGCCTGGCAAGATAATGTTTTTCCTTGACTGAATATCTGCCTGGTCTGACATCTTATTGTTCATTCTTATTCATATTGAATAAAAGGATCCCCAATGATAAAACATATGTCTCTTATGGAACAATGACAGGGACCTGCTTAAGAACTCTCCACCTCTCTCAATACAAAGAAGCAAAACACACAATGTAGTCTAATTGTCTGCTTTTTTGTTTCTCTTTGTGGTGATTTTGTGTTTTTGTTTGAGATGTATTCATAGTTGTTGTGATTCCATGTCTCTCCTTCTAGATGTGTGTCGTTGTGATTTTTTTGTTGTGGTCATTTTGAGTCTCTTCCTGATTGGGTTGTGTCTCTTGTAATGCCATTTTATATGGAAAGGCCCTTGACACTTTGGGCCCCTAGGCGTATGCCCTGTAGGCCATTCAGTATTCATGATTTAACAGATGTATTTTTGTTCAATAGTGATAATCCTCTGCTCTTTTCAAATCTGGTGCAGGAGAGCACTCCAGCAGACAGCGGATTAGTCGCCTCTGGGTCTTTGTGTGTCTCCGTTATACGTGTGTGTGCATTATACACATTTGTGGTATCTTTTCATGGTATATTTGTGTACGATTCTTCAAAAATACATACGTCGGAATACTTGCATGCACGTGCCTGTTCCATATGTGTTTGGACATTTATTTCCTGTACGTTTGCTTATATAGTTGTCACGTGCTCACACTGTGCTGTAAGCTGAGGTGTAAACGTTGAGGTGTGAGTGTATTAAAGGCTTGGCTGAGCTGAGCCTCCCTTTCAGGTCTCAGCATCTCCACCGCTCATTAGCATAGTGGCTACATGAGAGAGCTGCGTCAGTCCCCAGGCTCACACACACACACACACACACACACTCACACACACACACACACACACACACACACACACACATATAAGAGATTAAAGCGACACCACAGGCGTAAAACAGACTTAGAAATGTACTGGATCAAACTTTGCTGTGTACTTTGAGTTTATTTAAGGGTGTGTGTGTTTTTGAAGACAAAGCGATCTACATAGGAACGTTTTCCCGCTTTCTCGTTTATTCTAATAAAATGTCTGTCTTTCTGTGTCTTTTTGTCCCCCCCACCAGGTCATCACACTGGAAGGATGGGTAGATATCATGTACTATGTCATGGACGCTCACTCCTTCTACAATTTTGTATATTTTATACTGCTCATTATCGTAAGTACCGTCTTGTGTTTATTTCAGTTTAAGATAACAAGCTTTAAATGTGTTACTAGGATTAAAATGCCAGTACATAAACAAATAGACTTTTGGTTGGGTCCAAAATATCTACATAGACTAACATGGGTCTTGTTTGAACCAAAACAAAACCATGACGCCGATTTTTCACCGTTATCCTGATTTACGAAAGCTTTCTAAAATGACTTTGTTTTAGGACTGATCATCGACAACAATACCACTCTGAACTCTGATCTGCAACAATACTTTTGTCCTGCTTCTCTTTATACAGCTCAATAGCAGCTAAAACAACTGCATATATAAATATACCGTGCTGCTCCTTAAAGATATTTGTGTACTTGCATTTCAGTCCTGCTTTGCTAAACCCAGAATAACCTTTCTAAAGAAAATCACAAGACTCTGCTTTGAGCACAACTCTCCTCTGTTGAACCTCTCAGTCAGACTTCTTATCGTGCATAATTTCACTTTCATCCTGCTGTTGTTGGAGTTTTCAAAGATCCCAGCTCCAGCTATATATCACAATGCAGTATGAGCTCCTTGCATGCCTTGTCGTTTGATGCTAAAGTGCTTATAATATATTTAGAGGGAGAGGGAAAAGGGATGGAGAAAGAGCTGAAAGAAAAATCTGAGTGATTCATATAGACAGTGGTTGAGAGTAAATTTAAGATAGATGTGAGATGTCGGAGAAAAGATTTAGAAGACATCTGTAGAAAGTGCCCATCTCATTTCCAATCAGTCTTTTAATAACATGCTGTAATGGCCTCTTAAATATACTTTTCTTTATTAAGTTGAAAGATATTTTTCAATTCCTGTCAAAGCCTTCTTATCACAGTCTGATTAGATTTTAAGATTTCAAAGCAAGGATAAAAACAAAATCATTTATATCATCCTAGATCTGGACACATTCCTGGATCTTAATAATGCATAAGCCCTAATTTGGCTTCTTGTTGTGTTTTATTACTCTATTTACACCTCTAAGGGGGATGAAGTCAATCTGGTAATTGTTCCTAGAATTAAACAATAGTTTAACAACAAGGGGACATTTTCACACACTTGTAACAACATTTTTCTAACTCAACTGCTCGTATACCATTGCACTGATTTAGCTGTATTAATCCATTCTTTACCTCCCTAACCAGGTGGGCTCTTTCTTCATGATCAACTTGTGCCTCGTGGTCATCGCCACCCAGTTCTCGGAGACGAAGCAGAGGGAGAACGCCCTGATGAGGGAACAGCGTGCTCGCTACATGTCCAACGACTCCACGCTCGCCAGCTACAGCGAACCCGGCTCGTGCTATGAGGAGATGCTACGCTACATCAGCCACCTTTATCGCAAGTTCTCACGCAGGCTGCAGAGGATATACTCCGGGTGGCACAGGTTGGATATGGCACTTTAGTTTTTGGTGGCATTGTTACTTTTTCTATGTGTGGGAATATCCAGTTACATATCAGTGACAGGAAGTGAAGTTAAAGGGGTGCATTATTGCTTTAGAGAATTTGTGTTTTTTCAATTTCTTGAAAAATCTGTTGTAATTTAAGTACAAGGCAATATTATAAACTATGTTGAACTCATTTCACACATGCTTGAAGATTTCCTGTACTATTAAGAGGGTGACTGTCCAAAGTATCAGGATACAATCCCTGGTTTGAAATGACCACATTGTTTTCCTCACTTTATAATTGTGTGCTTTGATCATTTTGAATCTCACAGAATGACAGTATGTGAAAAGAGCTGAAATGGGAGGTTAAAACTATGAAAGTGCTCAATAAATGCAGTCCATTTACCGTGTTTTCTGGACTATAAGTCGCACCTGTGTATAAGTCGCTCTTATCAAAAAAGATGTCGTTAAGAGAAAAACAACATATATATAAGTTCGCAACTTATTGTCCGGAAAATACGGAATTAAGGTGTTGGTAATCTTCCTTATTTAGTTATTAATTATGTTTAATGTCTCCTGTCCTCTGTCCAGTAAAAGGCGTAAAAAGGTGAACCCTAACGGCGGCGGTGCGGGCAGTAACGGGGGGGGGAACGGACACGGCCACGGCTCCAGCAGAGGGGGCGGGGGTCTGGGGAACGCTCTGTGGCTCAGACCCATCCACAACCTCCTGCAGCACCATCAGCACCAGCACTGTCGCCTCAGCAACGGGGGGCAGCACACCACTATCACCGTGGCGACCGCCGAGCACACGGACGGAGAAGGAGGGGAGGAGCTTGAGATGAAGTCGCTTCCTGTGCGGAGAGGAAGTACAAACGGGAATAGCAGCGGGGGGCCGTCGGTCATCACGCAGGGGATGGGGGCGTTGCTGGGGCGACTGAACGGGGGCATGAACTACCCCACCATCCTGCCGTCGTTTGTGTGCAGCTACAGCAGCAAGACCCCGCCCCCCCACTCCCAGCACCGGGGCCACAGCCCGGAGCATCACCCCCAAAACCACCCGGCGTCTGAACACACAGAGACACTGAACAAGCTCTACCAGCTCATGGGACAGCACAGTAAGAGGAGACACACACACACACACACACACACACACACACACACACACACACACAGACACGTTCCATACAATTAAAAAGCCTTGATTGTAGAACAAAATTAATGTAAAAATGTTACATCACCGTAAGGTTTCTTGAGGGCCTTTTTCTAAGATCAAAGTTTGGCTTGACTGGTAAAACCATCTTTTTTTTTTAAGCCCAAAAGTTAATCAGAAATCCTTTTATTGTCCCAACATTGCAACAGTACAGTGCGTATGAAAGTAAAAAAAGTAGATTAACATATTATATAAAAAAGTAAGCAGACCTTATTTTTAATAAAACACAATAAGTAAATGTGAATAGCAGATAAGTACGCCATGGTGAAAAAGATAAATAGTAGTATTTCTTTTGGAAAATGTGACCATATAAAAATATTCAAGAAGCTGGTATTCTTTACAAATGTAAATATATTGAAAGAAAGAAAAAGAAAGCATACATTGGACATGGCTTTATATTTCACATGAGCTGTGGTATTGCTCAAAGTTGTACGTTTACAGGCAGTATTTCTGCACATCAGAGATATAACAGTCTGTGTGTGTGAGGCTATGGTGGTTATACAGTATAGAAATGTAGTTTACAGTGGAGTGGAGCCTGACTCAGCTTCAAAACATTTTAAAGTGTTCAAGATTATGATATTCAAAGGCTTTATTGTCATATTCACAATAGCTACAGTGTAGTTTTGGCAGCGGACATCTTAAGTCCCAGGCTCCTCCAACAATGCAAATAACAATATACTTAAGGGATTACAGAAAAAGAGTAAATATAATAGGGCATTGACTGAGTCAAAAGACAGCCTGAGAAATAAGAGTTCAAACATGCCCCTTTTTAAGGCCGTTGCCACTCTGAGAGGAGCCATTTTGTTTTTATTTTGAGTGGGTTTCGCTTTACTTTAATTTCCCTTCTTAACATTTACTTGATACTGTTTTCCCTGGGGTTCCATAATATTTCTTTCATCCCTCTTTTCATCTTAATTTCTTCCTTGAGCAAATACCTCTGGCCTCTTTAGAAGTGTGTGTGTGTGTGTGTGTGTGTGTGTGTGTGTGTGTGTGTGTGTGTGTGTGTGTGTGTGGTGTGTGTGTGTGTGTGTGTGTGTGTGTGTGTGTGTGTGTGTGTGTGTGTGTGTGTGTGTGTGTGTGTGTGTGTGTGTGTGTGTGTGTGTGTGTGTGTGTGTGTGTGTGTGTGTGTGTGTGTGTGTGTGTGTGTGTGTGTATGTGTGAAATCCATGTCTCAAGAGCTTGGGCTATCAGTGCAGAGAGGTGGATAAAGAGGAGGATTGAAGGAATCAACACCGTGTGTGGGGAGTGGCAGGGCAGAGAGAAAAGAGGGCACTTTAAAGTAACATAAACAAACTGTTATTCTGTGGGAGAAGAAGCAGATGGAATTCAAAAGAGAGCCATCAAATATTTAGATTTTGATGGATGGGATAGAAGGGGAAGGCATTGAGAAAAATTGGATTAATAAGGGAGCGAGAAAGGAGGGTTAGCTGGGGGGAGGGCATGCAGCAGAGAGAGAAACGGACAACATCAAACTGTGTTGGTTGCAGAGGAAAAATGAAAAAGCAGCAAGATAGATAGACTCCTCCCTTCTGTCCTAATGAGGGGAAACTGCTTACAAGCTCACACAAACACACATTTACACACTGCTGGCTGCCGACACTCTAAACATCATTAAGCACACATGAATTAGTTCCTTACTGCCGAGAAGACTGCGTGACGCGGGATAAATACAGAGAAGAACGTGATTAGGAAGAGTGCAGGAAGAGGCTTTAAAACATCACAAGTGTGTTCAAAGTGTTACAGAGTCGATACAAATCCTTCGCCGAGTGAGAGCAACACTACTAATGTGTGATTTAATGCTTTGCACTTGAGTGAAAGCTAAAGCAGTTAAATGTCTCCAGTCATTGTCTGACTTTCTCAGATTTGTTTTCAGCTCTGTCAGATGATGTTGGGCCTTGCGATGTAATGGGTTAGAGTTGGAGTGCTGGTTGGGGTTGAAAAGCCTCTTTGTGTGTTCTTGGGAACATTTTCTGGCGCTGTCAAATCGAATTGTAGTTTAAATGCAATCTAATGTAATATAAAGTGATGTGAAGTTGGGGTGAATTTCAACAAGCAGTTTGCCAGACAATATTGTGTCCCTTGAAGGCATTTGCTGAAATAATTAGTAAGAATGCAAACAAGCTGTCAAGAGTTGGTCTCAAAACAAATAAGTAGACTTGGAAATGAATTAGGAGGTTATCAAAGTCAATGACATGTGATGATAACTCTCACAAGCCTGTTTTTATGGTTAGATGTATCAGCTTTTGAAGAGCTGATGTTCCTTTAAACTGGTTTGAGCAGGATGGAGTCAGAGAACAGAGGGTGAGGGGAGTCATCCAGGAGCTCGTACAGGACTGTGGGCGAGTTTCACTGCTCGCTGCGCATAGAGGCTCGTTTTGGCTCTCTACTCAGATCGGACACCCCTTCAACACTGCATGCACTTTTTAGTGTTTCTGTTACCGTTGTGTTTAGAGCTTCTTGCCGTGGTTTTTATTTCCAACTGCAGCGTGTTTCTCTTCCACCCGATGTTATTGTCCAGTCACCATTAAAGGAAGCATGTCTTGAAGAAGAAATTAGAGAAGAAATAATGTTGTCCTCATATGAGTCACCTTCAATTACCCAGTGCTCACAACATTGAGTTTAACAAGCAGCAGGAAGTGCTTGGCAGAGAACCATTTATGGACGTTGTTGCCCTGTGTACTGCCTCTCAGGAGCCTGGGAGTGGCTTTAGACAACATATACATAAGTAGAGGCCACCATTTATACATTTGTGGCCTTTCCGTTATTATGGTTAATGAGATATCATTTGTTCCCACAATTTATTTAAATGATTGTCACATTTTAATGCATGCCACAATTACACAACATAAATAACTTTGGCAAGGAACAAAGCCAATGCATTCATTCCAGCTGCCATCAGCTTGAGGCATTCATCCTTGGTTGTAGCGTGACCTTACCTAGGGGATGAATTATCGAGACATGTTGACAACATTTGTTCTGCTAGGGATTATTGTAAGTCAAATGCAATTACCAAGAATTTGCTCTCTGGCAATATGCTGACTGAGAGGCCCTGATTCGTCATGGTAACCTGTTGATGTGGCAGTGTGTCACTTTGGGTAGATAGGTGGGTCTTTTTTGCTGGCTGTCTGTATCTGTATCTCGGCTTTGTTTTTTATTCCATGGCTATTTCCAATCTCTGTAGAAGCTACTTACTTACTCCACTTTGTAGGAGGAAGTTGTTGACTGAATTCTGTTGAATACAGTTTGACTATATTATTGTTTATATATATTATATGTTTATGGTTTCTAAAATGATGGAATTGAAAGTCAATTGAAGATGATGGTTAGGGTTGAGGTTAGTTTATTTATATTGTATATCTGTAGACAAAAGGCTCTTAAAAGTGCTTTACATAATAATTCACACACAAGATAATGGAGTAAAGGATAGTTTTGTAGTAATGATGCAAAGATAATATTTAATTTAATATTAAGACATTATAATTTGTGAATTTAATCTAGCAACCATATAGATATGAACCCACTGCCCCCCAAAGAGCACAAACATTGGCTTGAATCAACCATGAACTCCTATCATGTTTGACTTTCTCTGAAAGCTAATGACACAGCAGCTTCTACTGAGGACAGCCTGTATAAACCCATTTGCACTGTTTGACAGTCTCCACCCATTCCCCCCCCCCCCCAGGTCGCCAGCGGCTGCTGTACCAGCTGGCGGGCGTGGTGCCCAGCCCTCTGCTGCTGGAGCTGCTCAGCTGCCCTCAGTGCGCCCGCAGCCTGGAGACCCTGGAGCTGGAGCTGGGAGACCTGGAGGGAGGCAGGGGGGAGCCGGACGGACTGCACGACTTCCCCCAGGTCAGACTGTGCGGGAGTGCACTGACGATGATGGTAAACAGTGAGGAGGAAGGTTGTGGAAGTGGGGATTTGGCATTAATGATAGTGCTCAATGGATGACCCTAAGGTTACTTATTGTAACCCTAGTTCTTTAAGCACAGGAGGCCTTTTGTAACGTAGCCAGCAAATTAGGACGAGCCTCCCCGAATATGTGTGGACAACACAGTATATAAGGCTATACATACAGCTCTGGAAACAATTAAGAGACCACTTCAAGTTTTTCTTGAATCTCAATCTTTACACGCATTACAGCCATTTCATTCCATTGTCTGTTGGATCCCAAGTAGTTTACAGAATAACATTTAAAAACAATAATTGTACTGATCTACATACCTATAAATAGTAAATCCAGAGAAACTGATAAAGCTGCAGTGCTCTCTTAATTTGTTCACACAGGGCTCCATCTGTGCTTATAGAACTAGGGTTACAATACGTAACCTTTGTACTAACTGACACAGACTCCGCCCTCTACTGGACTGCAGTGGGTGCAGTGGGTGAAACTTGGCAAATGTATGTACATTTAAAAGCATTATTTTGTTTAAAACGTTTATTAATGTGCACTGTCCCGGTTCAAATAAACGATTAAATGAAAATGAAAAATGAAATGTACGCCCTGTCACGCCCAAACAATAAGAAATTGCAGTTGAAAGTTTTGACACTAAACAAAAAATACTGTAATTTATAGGTTTTCTTTCAGATTGTGTTGTATATATCATAATTATATAAAAAACAATTAAAGAAAGTTTCTCTTCAATACTCTCTATCAGCATTTATCCCTTTGGTGCCTCACTTTCATATACCTCCCCTATCTTTTCTGCTCTAGGGGGGAGATCTGAGAAGCGGTCGAGGTCGGAGCAGACGGCGAGGGGTCAGGGAGTATAAAAACGGAGTGGTCGGGGCCTGGGTCGGCTTCAGGGACAAACTGAAGAGGATCGTGGAAAGTAAATACTTCAACCGAGGGATCATGATCGCCATCCTCGTCAATACCCTCAGCATGGGGATAGAGTACCATAAGCAGGTGAGACACAACTGAAATGTGGGAGAGAGACAAATGTGAACCGTTCAGATCATTGTTTCCAATCCTCTGACCTTTGTAGAGAAACAAGTAGTTGGATGAGAACTGTCAGATGCGGCATTTGTTTGTGAAACTGGCATTTGGCTGCCTGAGAGTATAATGAGAGGAAATTATAGAAAAGTCAGAGAGGTGGCCAGGGGTGAGGGAACAAAGGAAGAGAGTGGAGAAGTAAAGTACCAACTGTCTTCTTCTTACTCACACACAAATACACACTCTGTCACACTCCAGGATTATGTTTCTAGTTTACCGTGTGCGGCCAGCATCTGGAAAAGAACAGCTTAATAATACAACTCCTGCTTCCCTCGACCCACTTTCACACACTCTGACACATTTGCCGAGTTATGCAGACACATTCATCTGCAGAGTTTTCACACCCAAATATAATTTAAATGCGCACACACAACCTTTTCGTTTTCAAGCAGCACAGCAAATGGGTAGAATCCATAAGACAAGATTCTTCTGCACACACACTCCTTTCTCTTCTCTGTGTCCTCATGCTCCCATCTCCTCTAATTCCCTCTCCAGGGGATGTGTGTGTGCTTCTATCTTTGTGATATAAACACAAGAAGCGACTGGGAGAGCCATGGCCTTATTGGGCCAATAACACACACACACACACACACACACACACACACACACACACACACACACACACACACACACACACACACACACACACACACTCACAGGGACTGAAGAGTTATGTAAGAGTTCCTCCTCCCCTTAGTACCCTTCATCCCTCTCATGTGACACCCAGCCAAACTTTACGAGACTATGAGTGTATAAGTGTCTGTAGGAGGTTGAGTGTAGAAAGGGTTAGTGTAAAAATCGATTTCAAATGCACCGTCTGGAAGCTCGAATCTGAGGATACTATAAAAGTATGACTTGAAGTTTTAATACACAACCACATGCTGTTCATGAATGACACAAATCCAACTTGATCACTCACAAATAACAGCATCGACGATAAATCCCAAAGTACATTTTTGGGGAATATATGACTATACATTTGCCTGCTGACGATTATGAACACAACCTTTTTCTAGTAGTTTTTATATTAAAAGCACACACAAAATCACAAATAAAGGCTAAATATAGTTATGCTCAAAGGTAATTCACATTCAAATAATCCTACCGGTAACATTATACCCTCACAAGCTGTTTAAAGGGGCCCTATGATGCTCATTTTCATGTTTATATTTGCATTTTGTGCCTCTATTGTGACACGTTCATATGCAAAAAGCTCTTTATTTTCTCATACTACCTCTTTTCACCCTCTGTCTGAAACCATAGCCCAGTCTGCTCTGATTGGTAAGCTAGTCTGCTCTGTGTGATTGCGCTAGACAATAGAAGCGCGAGAGTCACATAATGATGTCAGTATGTCGCAGAAGCAAACAAATAAGTCAATTGGAGGCATTTACAGGATAGGGAAAAGCCCCCAAAGCATAATAAGACCTCTTTAACCCCCACACACAGTTTTAAAGGAGCTTGTTGTGGTTTAAATTATTTTGAAAGTAAACACCATATCTCAATCTGTATTTGATTAACATACTCATGTTGTTGAAGGCTTAGGTGTTAAACCCTTAATTCTACATATCTATGCGTTTATGAATGCATGGGTGTGGGGGAGGTGCATATCTCAGTTGTGCTTTTGTTCCTCATATTCTTAAGGGCAAGGTCATTCGTAGATTGGCATTCAAACACAATGGAAATGTCTTCCTGCGGGCACTCACAGTAGTTCATTCTGATTGAGCACTCAGTCTGTCAAACATAATGACGGGGGTGGAAAGCCGCGTCTAAAGCAATAGTTCCGAACACTCATTCGGGGTGATTGATGACATAAAACATATTGACATAAGGAGAGGCCGTACTAATTACTTTTAAAATCACTCAGTTGCTAATGATCACAGCAATCTATTGCTACTATAAAACAAAGTGCACCGTCGTATTAGGCTGACATCTCAAGGGCAGGTTGATGGGATGTATTAACAGAGGGGAGAGATCTGTTCCTTTCCCCCCCCTTCCACATTTGTCTCCCTCGCAGATGGACCTGAATACAATCGTCTTTTCTAACCTTTAAACTCAACCAGCTACTAACCGTTTTCACAAGTTTGTCAATCCACTAGAACAGGAAGCAGAATTCAGAGTGCTGAGTAAAGCCTAAAAGCAGAGAAGACATTAGGATTATTGGGTCGTGCATGTTTATTGAGATGTGTAAACCTCCAACCCTTTGGCTATTGCTGTATTATATTTGAATTCTCCTGTTGGCCATTCTGCACTCTCCCCTCCCAACACACTGTAAAGATACGTATAGCAGCAATAAAAACTGCTGTGTAGCGTATGGAAATTATTGCCCTGCAAGTCAGCAATAAGCTCTTTCATTTCTCCGGTGTGTCAACCACAGAGGTAATGAAAAAGCCTCGAGTCCACTGTTAAATAATAATGTATGTGACTCTAGTATTGTGACGGCTTCAGATAGCTGACAGAGAGCTCTTTTAAAGCTTTGGTGAGGAGCTTTAACATTTGTTATGTGCTGCTGGCTGGTCAGTAAAAGACAATTTGAACAAACAGCCAGGCGGCAAGTCTTTCAATTGTCTGCCCAGCTCTTTAAAAAATAAAATAAAAACATGGCATTGTTCTACCTCACCATGCGGAACTCCAAAAGTTGTGATAGGGTCCCCTGGTGTTACTGCTTGGTTTTCAAAGCATCACGACTGTCCCAATTAACTCAAAAGCTCATCAGCCCAAAATAGTAATGTAAAAAAAAGGGAAGCTGCATGCGTTAGATTACACAACCCCGCACTGCACATACAGCAGTTCATATTGACACTAAGGTCACAGTTATACAAGCTATAGCAGTACATGTTTCAAGCTCCGTCAAACTACTGCTGTAATGGAAGTAATAGCTCAGCAGGGTGGCTCGACCCAGACACACACACTTACCCTTTACTGCACTTTATAAGAGACAGCTAAGCAATGGATCAGAAAGAGTTGGGGGAAAAGTGTGTGTCTGTGTGCGGGTGTGTAGTAATCACAGCATATAATTGGGTCACGTATCAATACACTGACTCATACAGTGATGGATTTGGCTTACAAGAAATATCCATGAAATTGATAAAGATACAGAGAGTTGTAGTTTATCTGTTTGTCATGCAGTGACATCCCAACCTCTACCTGTATTAGCTGTATTCAAATGCAATAAGTATTGAAATAATCAATGAAATACACTATAAATGAACATACCTCATTACAATTGAAAGTTATGCATGCCGAGACTTAAGTAAGTAAAGAAAAAAAAACGTCCTTATAGCATTACAATCAAGTTAATTATCATGCAGAATGTGTCATCCACATGTAAGTTAAGGCTGATTGTGGTGGAGTAAAGAAAGTACATTATTTTCCGGTTAAATGCCCTAAAGTGGAAGTACTGCAGTGTGGAGTGTTGGAGCAAATGTGAAGGATGCCAAACATACACTCTATAAAATAAACTTTAAACAGCTTGTCTTTCAAAAGGAAACAAGTCTGGGTCTTGAAATGTGGCTGTAAAAAATATAGTTTACATCTTCACAGGAGAGATGAGTGTGTAGGTGGTTTGAGAGAGGGGGGGGGGAAGGTGTGAAGTGTAGTCTGGCGCCCTCTATCTGTGATAATTGGATGTAAACATTGATTTTAAGTAGAATGTACTGCTTTTAATAATGCAAGTATGCCTGAATGAATCATCTATAATATAAAAGGAAATTATCAATAGAGTGCCACAGTGACACGTCCTAAAACCCGGAAGTAAACTCCTTCCGGTTCCTTCGACAAAAAACGATGCAATTTCTCCATAGGATTTTGGAAAATAGCTCGAAATAAGGTCTGTGGTTGACACACATGTAAGAGACAGATCACGTTTTGTTCAGCCGGATAATATCCACATGAGTACCCTACTTTTATCATTGTCAAATCATAAATCTATCGATTAGATTAGATCTATCGTAAAATTACATTACATGTCACTTGTTAGACGCTTTTATCCAAAGCGACTTACATACTCAATAGTGTGGGCATCCCCCACAGGAGCAATTTGGGGTGAAGTGTCTTGCCCAGGGACACAACGACATGCAGTGGGGTTTGAACCTGTGACCCCCTGATCCCAACACCAAGGCTATATCCACTGCGCCACACGCCTCCACTAAAAAGCTAACTTACTTCCGGGTTTTAGGACGTGTCACTGTGGCACTCTATATGGATGATGACGATGATGAATTGACTAGTGTCTTTGTGAAAGGGAAACCCCTCATTTGCCTCCAGCTTCATTCAGCTTCAACATATGTATGTGTATAACACGTTTTAAGAATGACAAACAACGAAGAAAATAGGCCAACTCTTGATGTTTCCGCAGGTTACTGATAGTGCACAATAACACAAACTGAAGGTTAACCCTTATCTGCTGCTGTAGCAGGACATCTGGGATTTTATATATTAATACTTCAATGTTTATTAGTTGGGAATTGGGTCTGCTGGATTGTATCCTCCCTGGGCTGGGACACAAAGTGTTTTCTTCTTCCCAGTTGATCCCCACATGAAAAGAATCCCAATAAGTTTTAATGAGACTGCCATGTGTGAAAATAAAATGTGGGACCAAAAGCTAAATGGCTTTTTAAACTTCCAGGCTCACTGTAAGCATGTATAGTTAAGAGCTCATCTGCACTGAATTATAAAACAATCCAGGAAAAGGAAAAGTAGGATTGTTACAAGAGATTAACACAATGATTAGATATGTAGATTTAATTGTGGATCTCTGTTCCACCTTGTAGACAAGCGTTAAAATCAATTTGATGCAATTTATTGGTTCATTTAATGCTTTGATTTGGATAGGTGGATATTGAAATGAGAAATAAATAGAACCCAATCCACAGCTTTCAACCTGAAGCAGCACGATGAGATCAATGATGCAGCGCTGGCAAAATGTTTCAATAAAAAAAATCATTGCTGTGTTTTTCATTGAAAAGACTCGACTACATGCTTTACGACGGGCTGGATCACTGACTGTACTGTTCTGTGAGCGGAGCAGATCAACACTGATGGATTGCTGCTGCCGGTCCTGTTTGAGTGATAGGGCGAGACCGTACTCTGAACTGGATTTATAAAGTCTCAGCTCAAAAACACACAGGCTTTTACAACTCAGGGAAAATAAAGTGTGAAGATATTAACTTGTTCTTTCCTTCCTTTCTGTTTTCGATTGATCACTCTTTCCTTCTTTCTTTCTTTCTTTTACTCGTTTCTCTTTCCGTCTTTTCTGCCTCCTTGCTTCCTTACTGTCTTGCTTGCTTTCTATTTTGCTCACGTTTGCTTTCTTGTTGTCTTTCATTCGTCTTTTAACCATCCCTATTTTCCTCTCCCCCCTCCCCCAGCCCGAGGAGTTGACTGATGTTTTGGAGATCAGTAACATCGTGTTCACCAGCATGTTCGTCCTGGAGATGGGTTTCATGCTGCTGGCTTTTGGCTTGTTCGGATACATCAAGAACCCATACAATATATTCGACAGCGTCATCGTGATCATCAGGTAATAAAATATATTTGAGAATAACATTTATATCATCAAATCCAAAACAAGAACATAATGCAAATACACCATAACAATGGTTCCAACAGTGTAGATTTCACCAACTAGACAACTGAGTCCCGGATCCCATTTCCTCTCCTGACTGTCAATCATTGGGTTCCCTGCCGCAGTGTGTACCTTTTAAGATTGACACACTCCGGATGGATCACACGGGGGCAGGAGACTCTTGATCCTGAAAGGAGTCGAGGTGTACTGTCTGGCTGTCAGCGAGTTTAAAAGAGCCCATATTGGATCAGGGGACTTCTGTATACGTGCAGTCGGGTTACTTGTGGTTCTGAATATGAAATACCCTGATGACTCCTGATTTACTCAAACTAAGTATCTTAAAGACAATAATATATGTAACATATTATTAGCATATTCATATTAGCATTGATTTTAAATGCTAAAAATATACACATTAGCATCAAACAGTTGTTAGATTATATGATACAAGGACCTACACTTAAAGCAAAACACCCCTAACACCACTGAACAAAAATAGTGAAAAGTGAGTACTGATACTACTAATATTTGTTACTCCGATAGTACCAACACTCGTGGTTAATGCTATTTTTTACCAGTCCCTTACAGACTCATCGAGTTCCTCTTAAAACATATGATAATCTCTCCAATGGCAAAATGGACATTAGTTGTTCAAACCATGCTAATAGGGGATTCTTAGATTATACTGTGTCTGGGTTCATAACTAGTGTCTAATCCCAGAACAAAATTAGATGGATTTAGAGTCTATTGAAAATACTTTTTTAATCGCTTTGAACTGACAGCCAAAACGTTTCAATTTAAGGGCACGACCACAAACTAAGAGGAGCACACAGGAAACAAGAAGTCTGTGAATTATCTTGTATTTAGAATGTGTTAGATGTTTGTTATCATCTTCTTTCTATTCAACATGGGTAACACATTGTAATGTTGCCCTTTTCCATAGAGTTATGTTTACATATAGTGGTTGTGCACAACAGTAAACCTAAAGTATTGTATCTCACATTCGGTGTGTGTTCCTCAGTGTGTGGGAGATAATCGGTCAAGCAGACGGGGGGTTGTCCGTCCTTGCGAACATTTCGTCTGCTGCGGGTTCTGAAGCTGGTCCGCCTTCCTGCCCGCCCTGAGGAGACAGCTGGTGGTGCTGATGAAGACCATGGGACACGTGGCCACCTTCTGCATGCTGCTGATGCTCTTCATCTTCACTTTCAGGTATGCACACACCAAACACACACACATCAAACTTCCTCATTTGTTAAGACTCCCAAAGGATGACTGCATCGTCTTATCAAACAAATCAAGTTTTATTTATTTATCTCCCACAGTATACTGGGCATGCATCTGTTCGGCTGTAAATTCAGTCACGAGATGGAGAACGGAGACACCGTCCCCGACCGCAAGAACTTTGACTCTCTGCTGTGGGCCATCGTCACCGTGTTCCAGGTTAGATTTTGATTTCACACTTTGCTACTTCGCTTGAGAGTCTGCTGGCTTCAATCCACACATTGAATTTAGTTTGCCCCGATTGTTCTTATCATTCTGATTTGCCAGAACTGCACTTATGCTGACCTGATGTAAGATTGTACTCAGCTATTCTAATGTTGTATCGATAATAGTTGTTTTATTAACTTCCGCCTATGGTTTAACTGCTTTGTCTATTCTCATTGATTGAGATTTGATTCAAAAGTGACTTTTTACTTGTCAAAAAACATTTTTTTAGAAGTGACAGCTTGCAAGTTATCTATCACCATACTTGAACTGGCAATATATAAACCTTGCTTTTACCACCAATCAGAGGGTCAGTGGTTTGATCCCTAACCAGTGTAGTCAAAATGTCTAAGTGCTAAGATACTTATACCAACATGGTTCCCGTAGGCATTTCTACAGCGTTAGATAGAATAGAATAGAATCGGAGGAATGAAACCCTCTTTAATGGTCACACATGCAGAGCACACAGCACACACAGTGAAATGTGTGTCTCTGCTTTTAACCCATCCTAGTACTAGGAACAGTGTATAAATTACTTTTGCTTAAAGGGTTAGCTTAAAGGACATTTACTATACCGGCAAAGTGTAGGCTGGTGACGTGTGCATCATCTAAAAAACTTTTCTGGCAGTGAGGCAGAAATGTATCTGGCTCTCCTTCTTAAAAAAGCTCCCCAGAGTGACCCGTGTATGACAGGAGGGACAGATGTCCACAGCAGCATCACATCCGTCCTACCTTGTATTTGTAAGAGTTACACTCGTCAGTTTGTGTATATTTTTATCCCAACACAGGCCTATGTGTACTCCTTGGCAACCCAAGCAAAATGTCAAACTGAGCCTTAAGAGTTGTTGTGTGTGTATTTGTGTGTGTCCGTGTGCATGCCAAACTCAACTGCCAAGTTCTGCTTCATTAGAGAAATGCTGTGAATTGAGAATTTTTGCTTATGCACACCCTCTCTCACTATCATTTCTATTTCCAACTCTCCCTATGTGGAGACTATGTTCAATTGCTCCAGATAGATCGTCCTCCTTTTCTATAAGGGATGCGTCAGCAGAAAGGTGGAACAGCAGAATGCAGTGGACTATCTAATTTTGGTGTGTGTGTGTGTTTGGTGTGTGTGTGTGTGTGCGTTTCGTGTGGGAGTATGATGCTGAAAAAGCATTTTATTCAGAGCTGCCTGTCATGTTGAAGGCATTCTGCTCACAATATATACTTATTATAGTTTTTCTGGGGAGATGATACAATACACACACACACACGACTATGCACATACACACATCCGCACAGACAGCGCAGTGTATTCCTGCCACTGTGTTTAATGAGTGGGCAGAGACGGAGTGAGGCTTCATGCGCCTCATGAACGCCGTCCCAGTTTCTAAATGCTTTCATCACTCACATTGATTGAAACAGGGAAACACGCAACAAACACACACATAACACCTACGTACGATTTGTGGTGATCCCATGTGCATGACGGGGGAAGTATCGTAGCAGGATGGCAATAAAATAAACAAATTTACTTAAATAGTAGTAGAGTACTAGTATTTTATCTGACAACATAACTTACTTTGCACATTCATGTTATTCATAAATAATAACAATCAACTAAGGAAATATGAATATGGTTATTACATGGCTTGGTTGAATACAGTGGATTCTGATTAGTCAATTTGGAAATTCAGAGGTTTGCTTTTTCTTGATAGCAGTCCCCTGCTAATAATAACATTACCCTTGCTTAGGAAGCTTTGAACTCATATTCAAAGTCATATTATCTGCAGAAAGGAGTCCGCTGTTGCCACAAAATGACAAATTAGTTTTTTGTCTGACCATGGATTATTTATTTTAATATTCAGACTGTATTTGGAGTTCATGAAAATCAGTGGAAGAGAAGAAAAGAGCTCCAAAGCCACAGAGCTGGACAATGGAGAAAGAAATAGGGACGGGAGACACACGGGAAATAAACACTAAAGGAAGCAGCATCAGCAGAAGACAGACTCTAGAGATTCACCCTGGTTCTTTTCTCATTAACACCCGGCTCACTGCACATCATCTCTTACTTAATACCTGGCAGTATGTGAAGTCATTAAAGATGGCTCCACGTTTACGAGCTACTCAATTAAAATGATGTTCACAGTAATGGATAACTAATTATAATCCAGTAATACAATAGATATTATATTACGAAAATGGCTATTCAGCAGGAGAGGTTTTCGTATTTTTCTATTTTATGGTGCAGTATTTCGACTTCTAACAGAGTGGTTATTACTACGTTTACTTATCAAAAATATGTAAGGCAAGGCAAGTTTATTTATATAGCACCTTTCAACACAAGGCAATTCAAAGTGCTTTACAAAAACGAAAAGACATTAAGACAATGGCATTTAAATCAGTCATTAAAAGAAAAAGAAATACATGGGTAAAAGTTACAGTGCAGTTTAAGATGTGAATAGTTCAATTAAAGCAGCGGCAAAAAGAAAGTCTTCAGCCTGGATTTAAAAGTAGTCAGAGTTGCAGCGGACCTGCAGGTTTCTGGGAGTTTTGTTCCAGATATTTGGAGCATAATAACTGAACGCTGCTTTACCATGTTAGTTCTGACTCTGGGGACAGAAAGCTGACCAGTCCCTGAAGACCTGAGAGATCTGGATGGTTCATAATTTAGCAGGAGGTCAGAAATGTATTTTGGGCCTAAACCATTCAAAGCTTTATAAACCAACAGCAGTATTTTGAAATCTATTATTTGACACACAGGAAGCCAGTGTAAAGACTTCAGAACAGGAGTGATGTGATCCACTTTCTTAGTGTTAGTGATGACTCGAGCAGCAGCATTCTGAATTAGCTGCAGCTTCCTAATAGATTTTTTAGTGAGACCTGTGAAGACACCATTGCAGTAGTCCAGTCTACTGAAGATAAAAGCATGAACAAGTCCAAATCCTGCTGTGACATTAGTCTTTTAATCCTAGATATATTCTTTAGGTGATAGTAGGCTGATTTAGTAACTGTTTTAATGTGACTGTTGAAACTCAGGTCAGAGTCCATGACTACACCTAGATTTCTGGCTTTATCTGTTGTTTTGAACATTGCAGACTGAAGCTCAGCGCTAACTTTATACGTTCTGCCTTGGCTCCAAAAACCATTACCTCAGTTTTATCTTTGTTTAATTGGAGAAAGTTCTGACACATCCAGTCATTGATTTGTTCAACGCACTTACTCAGTGTTTGAATTGGAGCATAGTCTCCTGGTGAAATTGTTACGTAAATTTGTGTGTCATCCGCATAGCTATGGTAACTTATGTTGTTGTTTTTCATTATCTGAGCCAGTGGCCAGTTAAAGAGAAGAGGCCCCAAGATGGAGCCTTGAGGTACCCCACATGTCATATTTGTCAACTCAGATGTGTATTTACCTATAGGAACAAAGTGGTTTCTGTCCTTTAAGTAGGATTCAAACCAATTTAGAACTGTTTTCGAAAGTCCCACCCAGTTTTCTAGTCGGTTCGAGTAATATGTTGTGGTCAACAGTGTCAAACGCAGCACTGAGATCTAATAATACTAACACTGAAGTTCTGCCACTGTCTGTGTTTAAGTGGATGTCATTAAAGACCTTTACAAGAGCAGTCTCAGTGCTGTGGTTTGGACGAAAGCCTGACTGGAACACATCTAAACAACTATTTAAATGCAAGAAATTACTCAACTGTTGAAAAACAACTTTTTCAATGATTTTACCTAGAAATGGGAGGTTGATATGGGCCTGTAATTGTTCATTACTGAAGCATCTAGATTATTCTTTTTTAAGAGCGGTTTAATGACTGCAGTTTTCAGGGCCTGTGGAAAATACCTGAGTGAAGAGATTTGTTTACTATATGAAGTAGATCTGAGGCCATGCAACGAAAAACATTTTTGAAAAATCCTGTTGGAATAATATCAAGGCAGCAGGAGGAGGACTTCAGAAGTTGTATAATGTCCTCTTGGTTTTTATCATTAATCTGATGGAATTGTGTATGGTGTTTGAATTGATATTAGGTGGACATAGGGACAACACATTACTGTACCTGATGCAGAGGCACTGACTGCTTGTCTGATTTTCTGAATTTTGTCAGTGAAAAAGGAGGCAAAATCATTGCATGCCCTGGTGGATAGAAATTCAGAGGCTACTGACACTGGGGGGTTAGTTAGTCTGTCGACGGGTAGCAAACAAGGCACGTGCATTGTTTTTTGTTTTTGGTAATGATGTCAGAGAAGAAAGACTGTCGTTGCGTTTTTCAATTCCAAATTATAAAGGCCAAGTCTCTCTTTATAGATTTCAAAGTGAACCTGGAGATTTGTTTTTCGCCACCTACGTTCAGCTTTTCGACACTCTCTTTTTTTCTGCTCTCACGGTCATGGCCTTTCTCCATGGAGATATTTTTCTTCCCAGTCACTTCCTTTACCTTAGTTGGAGCAATGGCATCTATAACATTTTTAATTTTTGAATTAAAATGATCTACTAGCTCATTTACTGAGATGTTAGCAGGGGCAAGTGTGGAAGAAAAATTCTGAGTAAATATTTCCCCTAGTATTTTCAGTTAAATATCGCTTTGTGGTTACCTCTTTTTGAACATTTTTGTGAACAGAAATAGAGCTCTCAAAGAAAACACAGGAATGATCAGAGAGTGCAACATCAGTCACCACCGTCACATGCTGAGTCAGTCCATAGTTATCAAGAACACAAAACAGTTATTTTGCCCCTTTGTCCTGGGGGTTGTCAACATGGATGTTAAAATCACCAACAATGACTAGACGGTCAAAGTCAATACACACTATAGACAGCAGTTCAGTAAAGTCATCAAAAAGCTTGCACAGTATTTGGGTGGTCTATAGATATTTAGGAACAGAGCTCGAGAGGAGCATTTCAGCTGAAGGGCCACATATTCAAAAGAAGCAAAGTTCCCATAAGATGTCTTCTGCATTGAATGGAATCATTGAACAAAATAGCAACTCCACCTCCTCTCTTATGCATTCTTTCCTGACTCATAAAACTAAAGTTGGGAGGGGTTGATTCGATAAGAACAGCTGCATTGTTATTTTGTTCAATCCAAGTTTCCGTTAAAAACATAAAATCAAGATTTTGCTCAGTGATAAAATCATTGATTAAAAATGTTTTTCCTGCCAAAGACCTGACATTTAAGAACTTCTTTTCACAACTGAGTACTGTATTTTATAAAGCATATTACATATGAAGGGGTAATGTTGCGTCCTTTTCCCCCTCTACTCTCCATGTGTTCCCCTTTCATCTCTTTATGTACCTTTCATTTCTTCTCTCTCCAGGCCTGTGGACCCTTGACCTTTTCCTCTATTTTTTAAATAACATATCTCTAAAGCTGACTTTGTGTTTCATTCAATCGATAGATTCTCACCCAGGAGGACTGGAACGTGGTGTTTGTATAACGGCATGGCCTCCACCTCTCCGTGGGCGGCGCTCTACTTTGTCGCTCTCATGACATTTGGAAACTACGTGCTCTTCAACCTGCTTGTGGCCATCTTGGTTGAAGGCTTCCAGGCCGAGGTGAGAATACAATAAGCACAATATGTCATTTGGTTTTACCCTTTTACTTTAATGAAACACTTGTTTTTTCAATATGCAACTTCACATTTTCACAGAGATTCTTGCAATTATGGCTCTAATGCCAGGGGGAGTGGAGTAAAGATGAATATCTAATTTTTAACGAGCATCTCTCATCCACAACTGTATGAATGCCGATGAGATTTCTCTCGATGTTAATTAACTCCCGATGGAGTCTCACAGCCGCCGGTCCGGACTCTTATTACCTCTCTGTCACATCATGTGAGGCCCCACTGCTCGTAAGAGGGATCGGAGAATGAAGTGAGACCCGGTCCGAAACAAACCCACTGATGATTTCAGGTCATCGATTCTTCCTCATCCAAATCATGTTGCCACGCAGTGATCCTTCAGCTCGGAGAATGTCCTCATTCACTTCAAGGCGTTCAAAGAAGGGCTTTCAATCAATTCAAATCCTTAGTGGTGATTGATCGTATAATTGACCATAGTTAACTCACGATGAATCACAAATAAAATGTAGTTTTTTGTTCTAAATGTACATTATACACATACATACATTAGACTATTATCAACAATAGAAAGACAAAAGCGATGAAAATGATTTCAAAGAGTCCCTCTTCCTCCACAATGTGGGTCTGCCTTCAAGCTGCAGCCACCCATTAAGCTATCACTGTTGGAAATGTGTTGCTTTTGGAGTTGTCTATGCTTCTCCAAACTATTCAGCATCGTGTTCCTTTGGAGGCCGGAGTCACTGCATCATCAACGCATGGCCAGCAATAGTAAAAAAGCCATTTAAATGCATTTTCCGGGTTTGCAATACATACTTTGATGCTCCATCACTTCCTGATTTGGAACTTGTTATTGTAGCCTTAACCTTCACAGCTCTAGTCAAAGATCAGTATCTGATACTTCTCGTAGACCGTGAAAAAAAATCCTTCCTGTGTCCAGGGTGATTGCTAATCGGTCGGAGTCGGACGATGAGAAGAAATCAGATAACTTTGATGATGACGAGAAGGTATCCCCAGCTCAGAGACTCTGGTAGGTTAAATGACAGAATGTTTGTTTTAATACATTTGAAAATGTGTTTGTTTGTATTGTTATAAAATTACTTTATGCTCCACAGAGCTTAAAATGTACTCTCTGATGATGACAGCCAACGGTCATGTTGACCCTCGCGGCTCCATGGCTCCTCCAATAATCATGCGCACTGCAGCCACACCCATGCCCACTCCCAAGAGCTCCCTGGGACCCGAGTCTGTCCTCGGGGATGACCTCATGTACAGAGAGGGGGTGCCTCAGTATGCCGATGCAGGACTGGGCTTTTCAGACTCAGGAAGTGTTCATGCAGACTCTCGCCGTGGAAGCGCCACCTCCATGGACCCAATAGCCTACGACCAGCATTCTCTGGTGAGTGGTATCATGTTTAGAGCATCGAAGCACCGATTTAGAGCGCTGAGTTGGCAGAGTAGAGGAGCAGACATATTTATTAGACCAACTTCATGTCACAGACACAATGGTCCCTAATGGAGGACCACAAGGGGCCTGAAGATCTAATTATCAAGTCAGATGAGGTAACGTCGGCTTTAAATGTTCTCTACCATGAAGGACCTTTGAATTCCTTAAAGACTGCTCAGTGGACTGAGATGAACCTAAACTCACTTCTCAGTCTTATTTTACTTGACTTTCTATTTGTTGAAAGAGAACAGAGCAGATAAAAGATAAACTTCAAACAAAGGTATAATGCCGGTACCCAAAATGCACTTTTCTTTGCCCTGCTAAACATAGTGGTTTAATAACACAGGTAGACAGGCACAGCATTTATTCCACAAGGAAATCACGAATTAAACAAAATCTTTGAATATAAGGAGCTCTCAAGATTGAGTGGCTCATGGGTAAGGATATATTAAACATATTCCATAAAGTTGAGAATATGAGCATAACATTTGATCAAGTAGCAAACTTCTGTTACTACTATATTTAGCTTCTGACCAGTGAGAGACAACATTATTGGAAATTCTGGCAAACAATCCCAACATTATTGGGTGTATCGTATCTATAGTTTATTTCTTACTTGGCAATGTCTGTGGAAAAAAACTCAAGAAAGAATTGCTTTTTATTTTTCTTGTGATTTCAAAAGACTGACAGAAAAAGTTACAGCAGAATGAGAACTGAGAATCCTAAAATTAGGTATCAATCTCAAATTGAAGTTGCCTTATAATATCTTGGCAAGTACATTAATACATTTCATTTAGTTCATGCTATCATGCTAAGTTGGGCATGCATAACTTCTATTTGTTAAACCCTTAATGGCCAGATATTGCTTTAAAACCTCTGTAGCCTAAACACACGTAGCTGACCCATACTTCCTGTCTCTTCCAGGGCCTCTCGAGTCCCGGCCGACGCTCCCCTCTTCCCCCCGCTGGGGGAGCCGTCGCTCCAGCTGGAACAGTCTAGGAAGAGCGCCGAGCCTCAAGCGGCGAGACACCAGCGGCGAGAGGGAGAGCCTGCTGTCCGGCAAGGGGGGGGGAGGAGGAAGATGGCGGGGAGGACAAGGGGGAGGCCGGGGGAAACAACAGACTGCGGCCGGAGACCCTGGAGCTGCTGCAGGCGTCCACTCTCTGCCCCTCCATCACAGCCGAGTACGCAGACTGCAACGGGAGGACCTTGAACTACGACCCCCCCCTCGTGAACCCCGACCCCAAGGAAGACCTCTCGCCTGATGATGAAATAGATGAGGACGTAAGTTATGAGTCAGGGCCTTCAAAGAACATTTAGAAGGCAAAGCTTGGCAAGTTTATACAGTATATATATAGCACCTTTCAACACAAGGCAATTCAAAGTGCTTTACAAAAAGGAAATACTTTTAGAAAAATATTATAAAATGGCATTTCAAAATCACTCATTTAAGAGCAAAGATATACAATGACATTTAAAATCACTCATTTAAAAGCAAAGATAATAAGACATGAATAACAAAGGTACATGAATAAAGGTTACAGCAGTGTGAGATACACACATCTGAAATGTTTAGGTCTCTCAATCATTGCTCACTTTTTAGCAGACATTGTTTTCTATGACCTCACTTTCTTTCTACTTTCTTTTTTAACTTTTCCTTTAGTTGTTTGAAATGTTTCATGCTAAACAAACCCCCCTTTGGACAATTCTAATCTGACCCCACGGTACCTTTTAGTGTTCGCCGAAACTATTCCTCTTTTTTAAATGCACATTTGTTAAGTTTATCTTGTCTTTCTAGGACTTTTTTGGTATCTTTCACGATCCAGGGACTTGAAACCAAAATGAACCCTTTTAACCCTTTAACCACCTACGGATAGAGAATCAA